>PVIC010040657.1:0-16563 GCA_004025085.1 Thryonomys swinderianus
CACGGGAAGGTGGGGAGCCGTGACCCAGGGTCGGCCGCGGAGGGACACTGGCCGCTCACAGGCTGCTGAAGGACACTGTGCAGGGCTGAGCAGCCTGGACTCTCCAGAGGGCTCGAGTTCCCGAGATTCCACGGCCGGCCTGGGCCAGTCCTGGAGCTGCAGTTCCCTGGATCAGAGTGATAAAGTGTCCCTGTTGAATCTCAGTGCTGAGGCGTTGGGGACAGATCGCCTGGGGCCTCTTGAAGCTATAACAATTCCTGGGACATCTAGGGTGACTCAGCTTTTGCCCTTTTTTCAGTTCTGGCGATTGAACTGAAGGCCTTTGAACTGAGCTGTATCTCTGGTCTTTTTTTTTTTTTTTTGAGACAGGGTCTTGCTTTGTAGTTCAGGCTGGCCCCAAACTCGCTATGTAGCCCAGGCAAACCTCGAACTCAGCAATCCGCCTCCCGAGTGCTGGGATGACAGGCGTGAGCTACCACACCAGGCATTATGGTATGTGGTTATCAGTGCTGGGTTTACAGGTGTGAGTCACCACGCCCAGCATTGTGGTATGTGGTTACCTGGGATCGAACGTGGGACCTTTCACTTGCAAAGTAAATGCCAGAACCACTGAACTAAAACCCTGGCCCTCCCTGGTCCTTTTTTAATATTTTATTTTTAGGCTGGGGATTTAGCTCAAGTGGTATCATGCCAACATTGGACGCACAAGGGCCCAAGTTTGATCCCTGGTACCCCCCCAATTTTTTTTTTTTTGAGACAGGGTCTCACTTTGTAGTTCAGGCTGGCTCTGAGCTCACTATGGAGCCTAGGCAAGCCTCAAACTCAGCAATCCTCCTGTCTCTGCCTCCCGAGTGCTGGGATGACAGGCGTGAGCCACCACGCCAGGCATTGTGGTATGTGGTACTGGTTCTGGTGGGCCTAAATCACCACGCCTGCTATTGTTGTATGTGGTTACAGGAATTGAACTCAGGACCTTGCACTTGCTAGGCAGGCACCAGCACCACTGAGCTAAATCTCCAGTCTGGCAAGTCTTTTTTTCAAAAGGGTTTCTGAACTGGATTTCAACTCCAAGAGTCGGGGGCAAGGTGAAGACAAAAGGAGCTCCTGCTACTTTGTTTTGTTTTTTGGGGGGGTGTCTCTGTGTACTTCAGGCTGGCCTTTAACTCACAGAGCTCCTCCTGCCTCAGTCTCCCAGGGGCTGAGGGCTGGGAGTATAGGCCTGCACCCCACATGCAGCTATCACTTCTCTTTCAGCAAATGGTAATGGAATGGCAGAAAAAATTGTTACTGCCAACCAATGTCCTGTCAGGCCTCCATCAGGGCCCTCTCACCCCCTACTTGGTACTTCAGCTGATAACTGCCTTTTTTTGGAGGTTTCGGTCTGTGTAGGACTCAACCTGAAGGCCCAGGGGGCTAAACGTAGGGGGACTTCAGACTGGTGTTAATAGTTTTCTGGGTTTGTGTTGTATTGAGGGGGGTTATATTTTTGGTACTGAGGATCGAATTCAGGACCACATGCTTTGTCAGGCAGGAAGGAACTGTACCGCTCAGCTATATCCCTGGCCCTTAGAACTTTTTTTTTAATCCCCAAAATGTATGTAAATGAAAACCCACTCTTTTTTTTTTTTGCTTTTTGAGACAGGGTCTCCCGTTGTAGTTCAGGCTGGCCTTGAGCTCACTATGGTGCCCAGGCAAGCCTTGAACTCAGCAATCCTCCTGCCTCTGCCTCCCGAGTGCTGGGATTACAGGCGTGAACAACCACGTCCAGCATTGTGGTATGCGGTGTTGATTGTTGGTGGGCGTGTCTCCACACCCAGCATTATATGTGGTAACCGGGGATCAAACTCAGGACCTCGCGCTTGCGAGGCAGGCGCCGGAACCACTGAGCTAACCCTCTGGCCCTGAAAACCCACTCTTTAACTGCATGGAGAACTTTGCCTAACTTTTTGTTTTGTTTTTGTTTTTTTTGAGACAGGGTCTCGCTTTGCAGTTCAGGCTGGCCCTGAGCTCACTATGTAGCCCAGGCAAGTCTCGAACTCAGCAATCCTCCTGTCTGAGTGCTAGGATGACAGGCGTGAGCCACCACGCCCGGCACACCTAAACTTTTTTTTTTTTTTTTTTTTAGGCAGAGTCTCGCTCTGCAGTTCAGGCTAGCTCTGAACTCACTCTATAGCCCAGGCAAGCCTTGAACTCAGCAATCCTCCTGCTTCAACCTCCGGAGTGCTGGGATGACAGGTTTTAGCTACCACGCCCTGCATTGTAGTGTGTGGTACTGATTGCTGGTGGGCGTGGGTTGCCACACCCAGTACTGTTTTATGTGGTTACCAGAGATCAAACCAGGGACCTTGGGCTTGCTAGGCAGGCGCTGGAACCACTGAGCTAAATTTCCAGCCCTTTGCCTAACATTTTTATCACAAAACATTATATGAGAAGCAGGTAGGGTGATTAAAGCCTGTAATCCCAGCAGCTGGAAGGCTGAAGCAGGAGGATCACCTGGAGTGTAAGGCTATCCTGGGCTACATAGTGACTTCAAATCAGCCAGCATTATATAAAAGTCTGTCTCAAACAAACAAATAAATAAATGAAAGAAAATCAGTCAGTAGAATTCAATGGTAAGGAAAGCTGTTCATCAATGTACTAAGACTTGAAGTGGCAAGAAGTATTATGCAGAGCGATGAGTCCTGCAGCTTCCACTAGGCCAAGGTGCCTCCTACTTGGGGTCCTGAGTCTGGCAGCTGTCAGAAACTACTTCCTCCTGGTAGTCACCGAGTATCCTCCACAAGCCAGAGTGCGAGTGCACGCTTCGGCCTGGATGGAGCGGCAGGGGTGATGGAGACGCTCCCCTTGGGGGACAGTTGCTTCTGTATCGAATCACTAAAAGAGGCTCCCCCGAAGCTCCAAGTCTGGTTTCTCCCCGACAGGCACCTCTCCGTGTTCCCTGGTCTGGGTCGAGGCAGGAACTGCTGAGCGCGCGGCGGCTTCCGCGGACCACTCTCCCGGCACCCGGGGCCACGCAATCCCCGCTCTCCCCTGAGCCTTCGGCTTCCTCCGTCTCGCGGCGGTCGCCGCCCGGGCCTCTCGCGGGAGGAAAGGCTCGGCGCAGTGCCTGGGCCTCCGGGGCTCCTGAGCGGAGGCTCACGGCGCCGCGCACCCCGCGTCCTCTCCGGGATGATGCTCACGATCCGCCCTCCTCCGGCTCTGCAGGGTGGCGGACTGCGGCTGCTCCCGGAGGGTGTCACTGTGGTCCGGGGCCGGGCGCGGCCTGCGGAGGCGCTCGCGCTGCACCGGCCCAGTCGACCCGGCGGGGTGGGCCACGTCTGGCCGAGCGGCTCCCGGTGGACGGGCGCCCCCACTGCCTCCGCTCCCCGCCTCCTCCATTCTGCCCACTGGGCGGGGCTCAGGACAAAGGGACCCTCAACCCAGCCCGTCAGCGGCGCAGGCCACCGGAAGTGACTCCCTGGAGCCCCGGACTTCCGTTTCCGGCCCATGCTCCCTCCTGAAGCCCTCAATAAAGGTTAAGTACAATACAGTCATAGCTCTTCATTTCCTGATTATCTACGGCAGGTTTTTATTTTTATATTTATTTTTCTCCGTGTACCTGGGATCGAACTCAGGGCCTTGCTCTTGCCAGGCAGGCACAGCGCCACTGAGCTACATCCCCAGCCCTCTAAGGTAGTTCTTGTCCTGCAATGGAGGACTTCAATAGTGGCACAATACAGTGTGTTTGAATACCCAAGATATTTCTTATGTGGTCCTTTTGAGAAAATATGTCATGCAGTTGATCACAGCCAGCCCTATTTGCAATCCCAACTGAAGCTGGAAGATTCCAAGTTCTAGTCTAGCTTGGCCAACCAAGCCATCTAGTGTAGGGGCCCCGCAGTGAGATGTGTCAAAAGCTAGGTATCCGAGGGCACCTGAGGGCGCAGGCACACGATGGTGGTTTGTTATATAATAATAAAGCAACATAAATAACCACACATATACCACAGAATGTTTTATGTCTTAATAAACCGATAAAAATCTACCATAAGTGGTTTGTTGGAAAATAAAGCTGGGTTCCTGCTCCATCGCCGCCTGTTTTCTCCTCTTTCTCTCTTTCTTTTTCTCTTGCTTTCTTTCTCTCTCTCCCTTTCCTTCCTTCCTTCCGTCTTTCTTCTTTCTTTTTTTCTTTTTTCTTTCTTTCGTACTAGGGATTGAACTTAGGACATGCCCAGGCCTCCCTTCAGCCCACGGACCCCAATAGTTAGCATAGTCCTCAGGGTGATGAGGTGAGTGTGCCCATGTTGGCATCTGCAGAACCAGTGCCAGACAGCGGGGAAGAACCCCAGGGAGTCACTGCAATGCACCCCCTGGCCTCCCTCTGGCTGCCAGTAGCAACTTCTTGGCAGCTTGGAAATCTGAGAACCCAACGGTGGTTCGTCTGATCCCCGGAGATGTTTTACAAACATTGGAATTGCTGGAGACACAAATCCTTCTCCCGCATTGTGAGTCACCAGGGAAGGTGGCCTGGTTGTTTTTTAGTCTCTTCTGCATGTGAAACGGGAGGTAGAAACCTTACCCAGCAGGTGAACTAATTGCAGCAAACCGAAGAGAGCTTGGAGCGATGCCTGCCAGCTGGAAAAGCCATGCTGAAGGGATCTGGGAGTGCCACCTCTCTCAGGGGCTAAGTCCCACACACCCAGAGAGCCCCCCGGTGTTCTAGGCATGATCTGTTGTCCAAGAAAGGGTGGGAGGAGAAGAGACTTTGACCCGAGGGGGGCCAGGGGATCCCCTAGGTTTACCTGCTGCACAGTGTATACAATCTTCACAGCTATTGAGCTGTGAGAGCTGGCAAAACAATGGCAGCAAAGGGTGGGTGAGACCGTGTCTGCCCGGCTGCTCCAGCTCCGGGATAAAGAGGCTGCCAGCACCCAGGCAAAACCTCAGGAACTGGCCCGATTAGCCAGCGTGGCCGGCACCCCTTCCACGTGCCAGATTTTGCGGGATGAACGGAGGCGGCCCAGCAGGCTGGTACCATATGAAGGTAAACTGGCTAAGTCACAAAATGGAGAGCCTCCCTGGACTGGGGAGGTTGGCTGCGTGAAACGGACGTGCGGCAGGGATACGATCTCGTCCTGTCTGGCGGCCCAGCTGGCACGTTTGGCACAGTGGCAGCCTTACGAGCATCTATTGTAGACTGTCCGATTCATGATATGGTGGATGCCTTGGTGCGTCTGGGTGACATAGATAAAACACCAAGGTAAGACGAGACCAGTCAAAATGCAGCCTCCAAAGGAGAAATAACAAGTGGCCTTGGAATGAGCAAGACCAACCCTGTAGAGGCAGATGTTTGGACCCTGGAAGCTAAGACAACGCTGAATCTGGGCAGATCTGGTAGCAGCTGGCTTAGATGCAGAGAAGCCTGCGGGGCAGCCCTGAGGTGTGTTGCTGTCTTTGTGGAAACAGTTGCACCTTGACCAGCAATACCAGTCCATGGGCCCAAAGGTAAAGGCAGCCCCTGTGAGACAGGATGAGCTGATGCTGGCAGCCTTTTACTGAGACTAGGAGACAGGCCAAGGTGCCCAGTTGCTAAGGACTCTGGGGGACCAGAGGCCACATGTGTAATTAACTATTTACTGGTCCCTGAAAAATGTGCAGTGTGTACTGGCATTAGTGGATGCCAGGGCCGAGTTGACGCTGATCTTTGGCAACCCAGACTGCTTCACAGTATCCACTGCATGATACGAGGGTGTGGATGTCACTGCATTATGGTTCCGAAGGCCAAGGTGACTCGGGTTAATGGGTGTTCGGTCCCATGTCCTTATGATGTTTGTTTCCTCAGTTGCCAAAAGCACACTGGCGGTGGACATACTGACAGGTACCAGGTGAGATACCACACAGGGAGGATCCTGTTTGCAGATTCGCATGATAAAAACTACTGTTTGTTGCCGGGTTTGGTGGTTCAAGCACTCAGGAGGCAGAGGCAGGAGGATTGCTGAGTTCGAGCCTTGCCTGGGCTCCATAGTGAGCTCAGGGCATCCTGAACTATAAAGCAAGACCCTGTCTCAAAAAAAAAAAAGAAAAAAAAAACTATTGTCTGAGAGCATCTCCATCATGCATCCCTGGCTCTGCTACAGGCAATGCAGGGTGTGTGTGGAGCATACCAGTTTCCTGGGTGTCATGAGGAAACAGGACCGACTTTTTTTTTTTTTTTTTGAGACAGGGTCTCGCTTTGTAGTTCAGGCTGGCACTGAGCTCACTATGTAGCCCAGGCAAGCTTCGAACTCAGCAATCCTCCTGTCTCTGCCTCCCAAGTGCTGGGATGACAGGCGTGAGCCACCACACCCAGCATTGTGGTATGTGGTATTGATTGCTGGTGGGCATGAGTCACCATGCCCAGCATTGTATGTGGTTACCGGGATCGAACTCAGGACCTTGCGTTTGCGAGGCAGGCGCTAGAACCACTGAGCTAAATCTCTAGCCCAGGACTGACTGTTTTGAGGTTGGAAAGAGCAGGGGTAATACGCCCTACACAGAGTCCTTTCAATTCCCTTGTGTGTCCTGTACAGAGGCCTGATGGGACTTGGAGAATGAGTATGGACTGCAGGAACCAAAGTGACTCTTCCACTGCACACATCACTGACTTGATGACCAGCTCGTCCTGATGTTGGGTTGATACCACTACCCAGTAGATCTGGCCAATGTGTTTGTCTCCATTGCTGGCACGCCTGAGAGTCAGGACCAGCTTGGCTTCTGCTGGGAGGCCAGACAATGGGACTTTTCGAGTGTGGCCGTAGGATGTTTGTGTAGCCCTGTTTTGTGTCACGGCCTGGTGAGTTCAGGATCTGCTCACATAGACCAAGCCATACTCTGTGTCTTTGTTGCATCCTAGTGACGATGTCATGTTAATTAGGACTGCCTTACTGGTCTGGAAGCTGTTGTACACATTTTCAAAGAAGCTTTGCTGGCCAGGGATGTGGCTCAGTGACATCATGCCTGCCTGTCAAGCACAAGGTCCTGAGTTCAATCTTTGATACCAAAAATGAATGAATGAATGAATGAATAAAAGAAGTTTTGCTGGCATAGGGGTAGGCTATCAGTGAAGACAAAGTTCAAGACCCTGGCTTATCTGTCAAACTCTTTTTTTTTTTTGAGACAGGGTCTCACTTTGTAGTTCAGGCTGGCCCTGAGCTCACTATGGCGCCCAGGCAAGCCGCCACGAACTCAGCAATCCTCCTGTCTCTGCCTCCCGAGTGCTGGGATTACAGGCGTGAGCCACCACGTCCGGCATTGTGGTATGCGGTGTTGATTGGTGGTGGGCGTGTCTCCAGCCCAGCATTCTATGTGGTTACCGGGGATCAAACTCAGGACCTTGCGCTTGCGAGGCAGGCACCGGAACCACTAAGCTAACCCTCTGGCCCATCTGTCAAACTCTTGAGTGTTATTTGGGTGGGTAAAACAAAAATAATCCCCAATGCAATAATTGGTAAGATCCAGGCATACTCCGGACAGACAACTGTATACCAGTTACCAACCTACACGGATTTGCTAGGTTTCTGTCAGACTTTCACTCCACACCTCACCACCTTGTGGCGCCCTCTGTACCACGTGACCTGGAAGGACAAGCATCGGACCAGACTGACGGCATCCCGGAACTGCAGAGGCAGTATGGCCCTTGGAGTTGTGGCTGCTTTGCCTTTCACCCTAGTCGGTGGGGTTGGGTTTGGCTGGGGTTTGTGGGAAAAGCAAGGGAAGCAGAAGCACCCTGGAGGCTTTCAGTCACAGCTGTGGAAAAGAGCTGAAGGCAGGTTTTCCCTGGCTGAGACCCAGACAGCAGTCATGTGTGTCGCTGTTCTGCGGCCTGTGAAGGAATCGGGGACAGAAGACTGGAGTGCAAACTAAGTATCCAACCTGATGTCTCATCCCAGGTGTGGAGTGGCCCAGGAACCACCCTGGCACTGCAGCAGAGAAGCTCTTTTTACCAGCCTGATAGCCAAGGAACCGGCAGCAGTGCAGGGACCCTGGTATACACAGCCCAAGAAACCAGTACGGGATGGTGAGTCACGACTCCGAGTCCCTGTGTGGAAGGGAAGGAGAGACCCTTGGCTGGGGCCTGCCGTGCTGACGGCTCTAGTCATGTCCCAGCCCGCAGGGGACAGCAGTCTCTGTTCAGCCCAGGACAGAGACACTCTGCTTTGAGGCTGGGGCGGGCACGTCAGGCCGGTGTGCCGCACTGTGGGCCGTGTGGCTACTTGTCACGCGTGAGGACAGATTGCATGTTTGCTTAGACGGCTGGGCTGTATTCCAAGGACTGACGCCCTGACTGCCCACCTGGGCGGTACAAGACTGGCAGACAGGACCTGGACCTCGATGGGGAGCTGAGTTGTGGCCAGACTTGGGGGAGCGTGGGCGGACTCTAACTCCTGTGGTGAAGCTCACGTCAGGACTCAGGCCTCTCCTCTCACTGTTAGCGGGCTTCTTGACAAAGGTACCAGCCCTTCGAGGGCTGCCCTTAACCATTTCAACTTGGCTCTGTAAGAAACTGGGGTTTGCGGGGCCCATGCCATGCAAGCCGTAGCACAGCGATGGCACTTGGATATGACTCCCTCGGAGGCAAGAGCGGCGGTGAAGGGTCGTCTTCAATGTGCTCAGCTGGCCCCTGGGAGGAGGAGGGTGCCGTGCAATCGAGTGTGATGTGGCAGGTACGCCAACCCCTGCAGCAGTGCCAGGTAGACTATATCGGGCCCCTGCCTTTCTCTCATGAACATAAACAGGCTCTGACCGCTGTGGATACTGTCCCGGGTGTGGGCTGTGCGGACCCTGCACCCTCTGTGGCCAGGCCCGTACCGCTAAGGGTGAGTACAGCATATGGGATGCTGCTAGGGATAGTGCCTGACTGGGAAGCCGCTTTACAGGGCTCAGGTACAGCCCTGGGCCAGAGGCAGTGACATCACCGGACATTTCCATGCACCCTAGTGGCCGCAGGCTGCCAGTGTGTGTCTCCTCGGTATGACCGAAACACACAATGGGCTCTTGAAAACTCAGTTGGCCTGTTTGGTTCTGAAGTTTATCGGGTGGACGCAGGCCACACCATGGGCTGTTCAGCTGCTCGTTAGCCAGGCCTGGCATATAGGTGACAGCCCACTGGGTCGCCTTCCCGTCGGTGTGTTCAACTGGCAGAAAAAGATCCCAGACTAGAGCCTTTGTGACCAGGAACCCGGCACAAATAGACTTGGGAGTGGCCCAAACATCTCCTGCTGAGGAACTGGGTGCTGCTTTTGCAGCCCAGAGGTGTGGGACCATGCTATGCCATAGAGGTGAAGCCCTGGATTTCAACAGGGCCCCTGAAGGCCTTGGTATGTTCCCCACCTGATGCCAGGGCCACCATCCTAAAGGGAAGTGCCGTTGTGGCTGCTTGGTTTATTTCCCTAGGGAAGATAGACCAAATCCAACCATCTTCCTTGGGTGGCAATGGGACACTAGTCTGGTATCATAAACTGGGAGATAAAATGGTTTCGGGCACCACCGTATTGCAGGTTGAACATGTGGCCGGCACCCCTCCCAAAGGGCAAGACCTCCCTGTGACGGTGTTTCTCTCTGCCCTGACCAGGACAGTCAAGCTAACAGCACTGTCTCCGAGCACATGTTTGCTCGTGTACACCAGCATTTACACTGATAACAATTAAAATGATATCAAACTTTGGTTTTAAAATACAATGCCCAATATTATCTGGTAAAAGATAATAGATAAATAGTTTAAAATTTGAACTGTTGCGATGAGTCATCTAAAACAATTGTTAAGCAAGTAGAGACGCCATGGGTTTAGAAAATCTCCTAGACAAAACTCCTCTCTGTGGCTGAGAAAAGCAGCTGCCTGGTAAAAGTTTGTCCAAGTCCTCCTTCAGTGAGTGACTTGTCTAGTTTTCCCAGCATGCCAAATCCCAGCTGTTATTAAATAAATTAATAAAATATACTTAAGTCGACTGTAAACAAAAGCTTAAGCTTTCTATCATTAAAACAGTTTCTTACTGAACGATCCTTTCAGTTAAGCTTACAAAACTAAATTTAAAAGAAGGATTTTATTATTATATGTCCTTGGTTTTTCATTAAACTTCTGGGTGCTAAAATCAAATTTTAAAGATTAAGTCAAATGGTGGCTTACAAAATTCTCAGTAAACAGTTGATGACAGCCAGGACCTCAATTTGTGACATAACTTACATAACAATACGATATGCTGGACATCTCAGCTTTAAAGTTAAGATCACAGAGTTGATGGCCGGAGATTTAGCTCAGTGGTTCTGGCGCCTGCCTTGCAAGAACAAGGTCCTGAGTTCGATCCTGGTAACCACATACAATGCTGGGTGTGGTGATCACACCCACCAGCAATCAATACCACATGCCACAGTGCCAGGTGTGGTGGCTCATGCCTGTCATCCCAGCACTTGGGAGGCAGAGACAGGAGGATTGCTGAGTTCGAGGCTTGCCTGAGTTACCTAGTGAGCTCGGAGCCAGCCTGAACTACAAAGCGAGACCCTGTCTCCAAAAAAAAAAAAAAAAAGATTACAGAGTTGAAACTATGTAAGTTTAATACATACAAAGTGACTGAATGTTCTCTTTCATACAATGTACATCTAGTTCTTGCACATATCAGATGGCCAAAATATGGCATCTCTTTGTCACTTTGATCCTCCCTTATAAAACGTGACCTGGGTGAGGGATTTAGCTCAGTGGTACCAGGCCTGCCTTGCAAGCATAAAGTCACGAGTTCGTTCCCTGCTATCAAAACAAAAACAAACGCTTGACCTGTGTCTAGTGGCTTTAGCTAAAGAAACACATCGTTAGTACATATATGAGACACATTTACACACAGGACAATAAATCTAGCTGTGGTCACCACTATTTCCAAAATGTATAGACTCCTAAGGATGCTCTTTAGCTTTTGCTAGTGCAGTTACAGCCTAGAAACCTTTTGAAAATCTAAATTGTGCCCTGAATTTAAAAAAAACACAAAAAACCAAGTAGACATAGAGAAGTTTCTATGTATGACAGTGACACTAATTATTCCTCACCTGACAATATATTAAATATATTTGTGCTTCCCAAGCACACAGGTCTTCAAATATACAAAGCTAAAAAAAATTATTATGCTGGTGACCAAACAGCTAAAGTTGCTGTTGGTAATGAAACATTTTTTGGGTACATTCTTTTTTTTTTTTTTTGAGACAGGGTCTCGCTTTGCATTTCAGGCTGGCCCTGAGCTCACTATGTAGCCCAGGTAAGACTAGAACTCAGGAATCTTCCTGCCTCTGCCTCCTGAGTGCTGGGATTACAGGTGTGAGCCACCATACCTGGCTAGGGTACATTCTTGGGTAAAAGTGCAGCTGGTAGACACAATGCCTTTTTCTTGCTCCCTAATCTGTTAATAAGATTAAAGTAACTATGTGTCAAAACCAAAGATTCTCAGGCCAGTGATGTAGCTCAGAATTCTGGCATCTGCCTTGAAAGCACAAGGTCGCAAGTTCGATCCCTGGTACCACATACCACAACCTAGTGCAGTGGCTCACGCCTGTATCCCAGCACTCAGGAGGCAGAAGCAGGAAGATTGGTGTGAGTTCGAGGCTTGCCTGGGCTACATTGTGAGCTCAGGGCCAGCCTGAACTACAAAGGGAGACCCAGTCTCGGCAAAAAACAAAGCCCAAAGATTCTTGTTGTAGATAACAGAACTCTGAACAATGACACAGATACCTGGACTCAAGGCACACAAAGTGAGCCAGGTTTCTGCCTAGCCCACACACCCTGGCCTCAGGGTCCTATTTTTCCTTATCTCTTCCCCTTCATCTCCCCAAACGTATACAGGAGAGATCTTAAAAGCATACAATATATCTTAAATGCTTATTAGAGC
Organism: Thryonomys swinderianus; assembly: GCA_004025085.1. Classification (NCBI taxonomy): domain Eukaryota; kingdom Metazoa; phylum Chordata; class Mammalia; order Rodentia; family Thryonomyidae; genus Thryonomys; species Thryonomys swinderianus. The sequence goes on from PVIC010040657.1 coordinate 11,883, forward strand.
TCAATATCGGTCTCTAAAATGCCACCTTTATATTTTATTTTACAAACTTGGGGCCAATTTAAAACTCATTCATTCATTCATTCACTTATTGTTGGGTAGATTTTTTTTTTTTTTGAGACAGGGTCTCTGTAGTTCAGACTGGCCCTCAGCTCACTATGTAGCCCAGGCAAACCTGGGTCTCAGCAATCCTCCTGCCTCTGCCTCCTGAGTGCCAGGATTACAGGCATGAGCCACCGCACCCAGCACTGTGGGTGTGGGGTACTGATTGCTGGTGGGTGTGAGTCACCACATCCAGTATTGTTGTATGTTGTTATCAGGGATCAAACCAGGGATTTTGCGCTTGCTAGACAGGTGCCAGAACTACTGAGCTAAATCTCCAGACCTCTAGGCTGACTTTTGGGCCTTCATTGTCCCTAATGTCCCAGGAATCCAGCCTGAAAAGATATTTATAGTTCCCTCTCCTTAAAAACAAAGACAAAATCTTCTCACTTTTGATTCAGGCTGAGCTATAAAGTATAAAGACAGAAGAAAAACACCCACTTAATACACAGTAGATCTCTCTCTGGGTCAGCACATTTTATAATATACATAAATCACAGATCCTGACACAAGAATGGTTAATGTGGACTGGGGACTTAGCTCAGTGGTTCCTGCCTAGCAAGCGCAAGGTCCCTGCTTTGATCTGAACCACAAATAATACTGGGCGTGGTGACTCACACTCCCAGCAATCAGTACCACATACCACCATGCTGGACGTGGTGGCTCACGCCTGTAATCCCGCACTCAGGAGGCAGAGGCAGGAGGATTGCTGAGTTCCAGGCTTGCTTGGGCTACATAGTGAGTTCAGAGCCAGCCTGAACTACAAAGTGAGACCCTGTCTCAAAAAAAAAAAAGGAAAGAAAAAGAATGGTTAGTGTTTGCCTCCTAAACCAAATGACTGGCTAAATTGCCTCTTAAGATAAAATAAGTTTTATATTTTCTAAAAAAAAAAAAAGAAAAGAAAAGAAAAGAAAAGCCAGCCACTAGACAGATCTCAATCAATCCAAGACAGATTCCCAGAGGGCTTCTCACTGTTCATGAGAAAGTTCTCAAAATTCATTCTTGGATAAGCAGGTCCCCCAGGTTATAAAAAAAAAAAGCCACACACACTAAAAGGTGACCTCCTGGGCTCGAGATTTAGCTCAGTGGTTCCGGCGCCTGCCTCGCAAGCGCAAGGTCCTGAGTTCGATCCTAGAGACCACATAGAATGCTGGGCGTGGAGACTCACACCCACCAGCCATCAATACCACATACCACAGTGCCAGGCATGGTAGCTCACGCCTGTCATCCCAGCACTCAGGAGGCAAAGACAGGAGGATCACTGAGTTCCAGGCTTGCCTGGGCTACATAGTGAGCTCAGGCCCAGCCTGAACTCAAAGCGAGACCCTGTCTCAAAATAAATAAATAAATAAATAAAGGTGACTTCCTTCCCCTTGCTGGAGCTGCAGCCAAAAGGGTACAGGAAAGTGCCCTTATCCACTGCTGTCCCCAGGTGAGGTGGGGAAAGTAGGGTCCCCCATTGTATTTGCGACACAAAGAGAAAAAGGCTCCCACAAAACAAATAGTTCTCATCATCCCTGGCAGAGGCTCAGGCCTGGCAACCTGCAGCTGCTGCTGATAGGGACGAGGGGGTGTTAACCTTCCTCTCTCTTTGCCAGGGAGCAGAAAGGCTTTAAAAAATGATGTTGTTGAGGACGGAGATTTAGCTCAGCTGTTCCAGCACCTGCCTAGTAAGCAAGGTCCTGAGTTCAATCCCAGTAATCACATACAAAAATGCCAGGTGTGGTGACTCAGGCGCACCAGCAATCAGTGCCACACACCAGAGTGCTGGGCTTGGTGGCTCAGGTTTGTAATTCCAGCATTTGGGAAGCAGAGGCAGGAGGATTGCTGAGTTCCAGGCTTGCCTGGGCTACATAGTGAGCTCAGGGCCAGCCTGAACTACAAAGTGAGACCCTGTCTAAAAAAAAAAAAAAAAAAGAAATAATAAACAAATATCCCCCCTAACAGCACCTGTTCTCTGTCATGAGATATATTCTTTACGAAACCAGGCCACAGGCTGGATCCAGACTCAAGATCCTCCTGCCTTAGCCTCCCGAGGGCTGGGCTCACAGGTGTGTGACACCAAGCCCGGCTTAAGCCTTCCTCACTGCCAGGTCACTCTGACGCGTGCTAATGGCCTCTGGAGAATCAGCTGTGGCCACTGGTGGGGTGGGGGGCTGGAGGCTGCTCACATGAAGCTCCTCTGGCTTGATGGCCAGTACTATTAGTATCCCTGTGGCGAAGAGGGGGAGACTTTCTTTCTTTGCAGATCTGCAGAGGGCAGACAGACAGATGGACACTGTGAATTTTTTCTTCATTCTGTAGAAGGTGGGTGATCCCTGAGCTCTGCCCCCTGTCTCCAGGGTCATCGCGAGTAACAGCCGTGGGACCGGGTGGGTGGAGAACTCTTACTGGTCTGTAAGGATGGGGTTGTGGGGTGTGTCCTCTTAACCAGCTTCTTTCACGAACCACTTCTGATAGCATTCTTTTTTTCCTTTGTATTGAGCCCTACTGTTTTTTTGTTTGTTTGTTTGTTTGTTTTGCTTTTGAGACAGGGTCTCGCTTTGTAGTTCAGGCTGGCCCTGAGCTCACTATGGAGCCCAGGCAAGCCACTGCGAACTCAGCAATCCTCCTGTCTCTGCCTCCCGAGTGCTGGGATCACAGGCGTGAGCCACCACGTCCAGCATTGTGGTATGCGGTGTTGATTGTTGGTGCGCGTGTCTCCACGCCCAGCATTATATGTGGTTACTGGGGATCGAATTCAGGTCCTTGAGCTTGCGAGGCAGGCGCCGGAACCACTGAGCTAACCCTCCAGCCCCGAGCCCTACTGTATTTTAAGGCAGGGCTCACTAGCTAATTCATGTTGCAACTTGTCCTTCTCCTGCCTCAGCATCCCAGAGTGCTGGCATTACAGGTAGGAGCCACTGTGTCTGGTGATTTTCCCATTTTAACTATTAGCAAATAAATCAATACATGGAGATGTGGGGAATTGGAGTTCTCAGTGTTTGTAACTCAAGCTTTATTGGTTCGCAGCCACGCTCCCTCTTTCTATATGTGGCCGCTTCCTGACGGCAAAGGCCAGGCTGGAGGGCATCAGAGGCCACAGAGCCTATTCTAAGATATATAGAATATATCTTACGACAGTTTGAGCTGGGAGTGGTGGTGCACATCTGTAACTTCAACACTGGAAGGCCGAGCAAGAGGATTGCACATTCAGTCCCAGCCTGGGCAACCTAATGATTTAGCAAGACTTTGTTTCAAAAGGATAGGGCCGGAGGGTTAACTCAGTGGTTCCGGTGTCTGCCTGGCAAGCCCAAGGTCCTGAGTTTGATCCCCAGTAACCACATACCACAGTGCCGGGCGTGGTGGCTCACGCCTGTGATCCCAGCACTCCAGAGGCAGAGGCAGGAGGACTGCTGAGTTCCAGGCTTGCCTGGGCTACATAGTGAGCTCAGAGCCAGCCTGAACTACAAAGCGAGACCCTGTCTCAAAAAAAAAAAAATAAAAAAAGGACAATATCCCAGTGATGTTGGATCTCTCTTCAGTAAAGCCTTTTTGGGTGGCATTTTTGTTTTTGTTTTGCTTTGTTTTTGTACCAGGGGTTGAACTCAAGATCGTGTGGTTGCAAAACAGGCACTAGAATCACTGAGCTCTATCCCTGGCTCAAAATGAAAAAATAAGGAAGGGCTGGGCACATAGTTCAGATGGAAGGTTTTGAGTTCAACCTGAAGTAGCACAAAAAACAAAAAAGAGAAAAGGGTCTAGAATACTTTGAACTTCCCAACTTCCCAGGGCAATCAACTCATCTATATCTCAGCCCTTTATAATTTTTTTCAGGCTTTTTATTTTTTAAATTTTGAGTCAAGGTCCCACCAAGTTGTTACATTGCCCAGGTAAGACTAGAACCTGCCATCCCCCTACCTCAGCCTCCTAAAGTGCTGGAAAAGAGTCCCAGTCCTGGAAAACACTAGAAATTTCTCCTTTCATTTGAGCCATCTGTGTGTGTGTGTGTGTGTGGTGTGTACACAATATGTCATGCTGAGGTTTTACATACTGAGGTTTCCCTGCTGACTAAGGAACTTGACCAGCTTCCCCACAAGGCCTGTCCACATGTCCCTTTTTGTGAAGAGCCTGGTCAAAGCTTTTGTGCTCTTCATAAAAAAGGCATCGTCTGCATGTGGTGGCTCATTCCTGTAATACCAGCACTTGGGAGGCAGAGGCAGGAGGATTGTGAGTTCCAGGCTTGCCTGGGCTCCATAGTGAGCTCAGGGCCAGCCTGGACTACAAAGTGAGACCCTGTTTCAAATAAATAAAAACAAAAAAAAAATTTAAAAAGGCATCGCCTGTCTCCTATCCATTTGAGGTGGTCCTTGTGTGTTGTGGACGGAGACCCGGCCCTGGGCGCTGCCATGGGGTCTGGTTTGTCGAGAGCCCCGAGAAGCCACCGCTGAGCTGGGGTGGTGTTGCGGTGAGGTCTGGGCTCCCATGGGGGAGCAGGGAGGGGCATCCACGGGAAGGTGGGGAGCCGTGACCCAGGGTCGGCCGCGGAGGGACACTGGCCGCTCACAGGCTGCTGAAGGACACTGTGCAGGGCTGAGCAGCC
>PVIC010040658.1:0-16549 GCA_004025085.1 Thryonomys swinderianus
ACTGACATGTGTCTGGAGGAGATGGGAACAGAAACCTCTCCTGGCCTGGGTGAGGTGGTGGCAGCAGCAGGGTACAGCACCTCCCCGCTGAGACTGGGAGAAGGGGAGCTGTGATAGGTGACTGATACAGGGCAGGTGGGTGAAACTGGCCTGCTCTCAGGGATGTCACCAAGATCAGTATTTGAAGATTAACCATGGGTGCTGAGATTAATTCCCGTGAACATCCCGTGTCTGGGGACCCTTGGAAAGGCTGCATCTGAAACATTCCATGGGCAGCAGTTTGGAGACTACGGGTTGTAGGATGGTGGGCAGGCCTTGGAGTCAGTACACCTGGGCTTGAATCCTGGTTTTGTAACTTATGGTGACTGAGAGCTTGGGTACATTGTTTAATTTATAGAGTCTCAGTTTTCTCCTATAAAATAGGAGAAGTCACTACCTAGCACGAAGGAAAAACAGGTGGTAGTTGCATGTGGTATTATATCATGCATACGTGGAACAGATGGATGCTACTATCAGAGTCTCTCTCTCTCTCTCTCTCTCTCTCTCTCTCTCTCTCTCTCTCTCTCTCTTTCTCCAGAGAATTGAATACAAGGGTACTTACCACGGTCTACCACTGAGCTATACCCTTGCTCTTTTAGAGACCAAGTCACACTAAATTGTAGAGGATGGCCTTGAATTTGTCTGTCTCAGCTCCTGAGTGGCTGGGATTACAGGTATGGGTCACTGTGACCAGCTCACTTTTTAATTGCATCAGTGGGAACACACTTAGAAGGCTGAGGCTTAAAACCTCAGGAGCCAAGCATGAATGGTGACCATTAGATCCCTCGCAACTTGAGGACTCCACACTCCAAAGTGTGTTAACTTCAAAAGGGAACTTCCAGGTTATCTTCCTTCTTTTCAGGGAGTCTTTCATCTAATGAACACATAGGCTGGGGTCTCCAGTTCACGTGCAAGAACATACCCACCAGCAACAGTGGCTCTCTCAGGCTACAGAACTCAAGACTGCTCCATCCTGGACCTCACCCAAGATGATTAGTGACCAAGAAAAAAAAAGGGGCCCTTCAGAGATGGTTTCACTGGTAATGTAATCCCTTTGCCTGGTCCCTAAGGGCTTCATTATAGTGGGGTTCATGATGGTTCTATTGACTTGTCAAGAAAGCTTTCCAAAATCTTGTTTAGTGATGATAAATGGAAGGACAAAATGACATTATAAACACATTAGAAACAGTTCCAGGGCACAACCAATATCTCACACTGTACTTTATTTTTCTTCACAAAACTAGCTGGACAGACAAATTTAATGGCAATGTGACATTTTCCAACACACAAACAAAGTGCCATTATATTTAATGGTAGCCAACTGAAGACTTACTTTACCTTAACTATGTAAAGTACACTTACCATATATATATTTTTGTATGTACATTTCTGTAGATACCAGCCACCCCTAAAAAGTATCACTCTTAAAAGCAGCCCATGGAAGATAAAATCTTGATAGTATGAAAATCTTGATAACAAAAGCTTTCAATACAAAAACACTTAATGTTCACTTATTTTATTTAAAACAAAAATAACCCCAGCAACTAAAAACAAAGGCAAAACTTGGTTGAAAACTTAAGAATATATTATAATAAACATAATCCACCCAAAGAAAGCTTTCCCATAAGAAATTCAATGACCCACCAATCTTTCAAAGGCTACTTTGTGAGGAAAAACTTAATGAAATAAGCTAGGCAGAGGGCCCACTTCTGATTTACCAAATGGTGAGGTATGTGGCATTACTGAGTCTCTACTACAGTCATATGAGCTCACAGTTCCAGGACTGCTGATAAGCTAACTTTCCATTTTTCGTGTTTTTCTCTTCAGTGCTGAACTTTGTAAACAAAACAAACTTGTCATCCACAGAATGCTGGATTTGAGTTATTTTTTTCTGGTCATTTGTGGTGAACTGGTATGGTATTATTCATACTACCTCTAGTTTTCTTTGTACACAGTACGATGCTTTACTTCATAGTTGTCCAAAGGCATGGAATACAATGATTCATTAGCTAAGGCTAAGGAACTTGTACGGTCATTTACCCAATTCAATTTCATGTTGTTTTATTTTTGTTATTTTTCTGCATTGTGCATAATAAACATTTAGAAACAAATGTCCTCACCGACCAGAAGGTTGTTATTAGATATCTTGTTAAAACTACAAATATATTGTTTAAATACCCATCAGACAACTCTAACTTGAAATTTACACCACTGCACTGGCACACTGAGTTTTGGACTGTGCCAGTGCCTCCAGAATTTAAATGTTCCACAGAATTTAAAAGTGCTTATCATTTGTTGCAGAAAGGCTTACATGGAGGCATCCCCCAATCCTAGTAAAGGGCCTTCATACCCCATAGTCCTGGACATTCACAAAATTTCTTCTCCCTTGTTCAACCCTGGAAATATTTAACTCATTTAAAAGTTTTTCCATCCTCTCCCCCTTGAAACAAATGTCCTTCGTCTCATAATAATGATAATTTTTTAAAGATTCCCAAAAGATCCTAACTGAACAACAATACAGATCTGATTGGAACCTTCATAAGCTTGACAATGTAGAAATGTATTTCTTAAAAAGTGTGTGAGCACATTTGTCTGGGCAGCAAGAGACACCACAGAATAAGATCAGAATTGAATTTCAACTGACTCCTTAATTTCCTTAACCTGGCTTATATTTCAAGCCCTTCCTGTTTTTCCCTGACAGAGTAGGTGTATATTACTAACTACAAGTGATAAGAAAGTATAAAAACAGGCACTGCCTTCAAAGTACAATTGGAATTGAAGTTCACATTAATAAATTGTCTTAGCATAAGTTGAATTCTAGACTGTTTGCAATTCTGGCCATTTAACAGATCTTTGATGTGAAAGTTAAACGTGTGTTGGGATTGCCTGAATTACGTGCATTTAATCCTGATTATTGTAACGCCTCTTGCTCTGTAAGGACTTTCTAATTTTTCCCAGTTGGTCTTCAAATGGCAAGAGTAAGCATTCCTTCATGAAGGGAAAGTCCTACGTAAAGGAAGGATAGACCTGAACATTCAGAGACAGCTAACCAGGGCAGAGGATGTTGAGGCTTTTTGTTAGAACTACATGAAGGTGTTTCCTTGATTTTAAAATGAGACTTTTAATTTAAATCATAAACTTACAAACATTTTCAGCTCCAGCAAAATCTTCTGGGGTGAGCTGCTGGTGCGATCTGTTGGGGCCATTCTGCTCTCTCTTTCACAGTGCCCGTGGATGTGGACTTGGGAGCACCCGGCGGGTCTGGGAGGCTCTTCCTATGGGGAACTGACCCACTTTGGGAGGTGCGTGCGTTGTGTTCGTCTCCGTCCCTGGCCAATGTACAGCAAACTCCTTCTCATGCTTGAGGACTTAAGACTCAGGAATGAAACCCTCTCAATGAAATATGCTACAATGGTTCTCTGTTGCCAGACTGTAAAGTAATTTAGACAATAAAAAGGGGGGATGGGAGAGAAAAATGACTACTTGAGGCTTTTATATATACTCATTGCTTCTAATATATTTTTAACAAGAAAAATGCAATATCAACTACTCTCAGAGCAAGTGCAGCCACAATACTGTACAGTCCCGGGGGCAGGTGGCTGGTACGTTCCCACTAAAACCAGACAACAAAACCCAAAGGCAAAGGACACCAGCCAGAAGTTAGGGCCCATGACCTTTTTTTTTTTTTTTTTAATATATATACATTTTTCAAATACTCTGCAAATCCAGGTTTGAACAATAACAATAAACAACAAAAGACAAACAGGCTTTATATTAAAAACATCCATGATTTTCATTGTTACTTCTAAAGCAGCTTGGAGGATCTTGTCCCTTGGGAGCGTACTGCGAACTGACTCCATTAAGATGATCTTGGCAGGATAGCAGCACAGGATTTGATATTCCATATTCATCACTTTGAGAATGTAAACCTTTCATAAAATAATATTTTGCTTTAAAATTAGACTCATTCAAAAGTCTGATCATCCTGTTCCCTGAGGCCCACCAGGGAGGTCTGGCTCTACACCACAGGTTTCCTGCTTTCTTGGTGAAGTGTAAGTGCCACTAAATTTCAGGAAGGGCCTGAAGGACAGCCACGGAGAAGGGCCCAGGGAAGGAGGGCCGCAGGGCTCTGATGAGTCAATGTCGAAACAGGCCATGCAAAGCAACTCTCTTGAAGTCATAGCTTCACAGCCCGGTTTTAATCCTTTGCTCATTTTCCCATCTGAATTTTCAGCTGAGTGGGCTTCCTGGGTCTCACCAAATGTGTGTGTAATCCTACGTAACTCAAGTTAAATGCTGATTTGCCCAGAAACAAGTAAACTTTTAAGAAACAAGGTCAAAGGAACAACAGACCTATCTGTCACAATAAACAATCCTGTTGACAAGAAATGCTCTAACTTGGTTAAAACACAACTTCTCAATAGCCAGCAAAATCCAGGCTTTCTCGGGTGGCTGAGATTCAGGCTTATCCTACCTTTTTCAGAAATGCTTTTGAAGAATCAAGAGACAAAAATCTCAGATGGAAAATTATTACTTCTGCTAACAAATGTGTAAATGCTATATAACTAAATACATTTTTAAAAAATGCTGAGATGCATGTATTTTTCAAAAGCAGCTTTTGAAATATTAACCACAGCATTAAACATTGAACATAGTACATTCTAAAGTTAATACAGATAAATGGTATATAAGTGATAATGCCACAGAGTTGTTCCACAAGTGTCTCCAGGCTGGTTCTAAACTTGAAAAAAAAAATATTTTCTAGTTTTTCAGCCAGAGATATTACTTCTTTTGCTACTTTTCTACCATAGATTTTTTTCTTTTTTAAATGCCCCAGGAATCTCCACATTCCACACCTGGAACTTTTTTCCTTCCTCCCTCTATCAGGTTTTCAAATAAAACCAAACTACAATGACAAGATAATGTTTTACATGTAATCCCATGGACATAGGTCAATCAATCCATGATACCTCAACGCTTCCTTAGAGTTCATGACCTTCCCAAAGTCATTTAAAGCCTCGCTTTAAACTACAGACAGGCTGAGGGCTGCCAGCGCACATGTGCAGTGGCCACAGCGGCCGCAGCCTTCTCCTTTCCTCGTGCTCTGCCCTGGCTGGCAGCTTCCCAGCCTTCGCCATGTCTCTTGGCCAGGAAAGGCACAGTGCCTGTTTCCTTCTCTCCACAGTGATACCTGTCCTAAGAAGAGCGGTGGCTCCCAGGTTCCAGGTTCCAGGCTCCACGCTTTGTGTGAAAACAGGCCTCGCTGGGTACCTGAGGTCACAGGCCCAGGCCAGTCCCACTATTGCTCTCTTGACAGCGGAATTCTGAGCTCTGTCAGCTTCCAAACATTCGGAGACCCCAGCGCTCTGTTAAAACTCTGGGAGGAGGTCAAGCACGTGCTCAGGCACAGTGCCAGGGCCAGGCCTCAGCACTGGGACACAGAGTAGGTTCTGCAGACACTGGTCTCCTAGAAGCAGGCACTTATGGCCGCCTGATACTCCAGGTGACTCCGGTCTTCCTGATGCTGTAGAAGTCACCGAAATGTCCATGTCCTTGAATCCAGGGGATTCTGTTTGCTACTCAGACAGAGTCAGTAATGGAGTTAGGGGTATGTGGGTGTGTATCCAAAATATATGAATATACACAATCAGCGCTTAAGGTACTGGATGATAAGTATAAACTGCTAAAATGCTTCTCGGCACAATCGGTAGCTTAAAAAAATACTTTCTTATGGTTTAAGGGCATTTTTCCCATTGTTGTCCTTCGGTGGGGAAGTCTCAGCAGATACCATGTCCAGCTGAAGTTTCCAGTTTTTGTCCTCTAACTGGGAATGTACCATGGGGGTCAGATGCAAAATATCCACTCTTCAGGCCTGGGAAGACTCGGCTTCCCGCTAAGCACCCTCCCTCTGTGATATCACAGGCCTGGGGCCAATGAATGTGAGTGAAAGGAACCCCGTCTCCCAGCCTCGCCGCCAGAGCCAGCTTCCCCACCCATCAGGCGCCTTGTCTGCTTGTCTGCTCTTCAGATGGTGCGTTAGTCCAGCCAGCGCAGGAGTCAGACCCCTGTCGCAGGCCCAGACCGGCAGGCAGAAGCCGTGCACAGGGGGGCTTGGCCATCAGTGGTAGGGTTTCCAAAGATGAGAGTTTGATGAGGCTGTCTTAAATAAATAAATCTTTTTTCTTAATAATGTAAAAAATAAATGATATTTCCCTTTGGCAGTAAATAGCTGATTCGACATTTTGCCTGAAAGCTGTTTTTGTGTAGGTGTGTGTGTGTGTGTGTGTGTGTGTGTGTGTGTATGTTCCTTTCATGGTACATCACTAACAATGCATATTATTTCTACTGCTTTAGTGAACCTCTTGCATATTTGTTTGGGGCAGGCCTGGGGACGTCACTTGTGTCCCAGGTAGGCACCCAGCGTGACGCAGGCTCCCACCAGGGCCAGGCTGAGCAGAGTCTTCAAAGACAGCCAGGAGAAGTCAAACAGGGGCCGCACGCTGGGGCCGTACAGCTCCACAAAGGCGTCCTGCAGTGGGGCAGGGGGAGAAAGAGAACGATCACGTTAGCAGGAGACCAGTGAGGGGTGAGGCGGAACCCAGGGCGGAGAGAAGCATCATGCCGAGAGGGCCAGGCCCTCAGAAGGGCGAGAGTGGAAGGCAAATGCTCGGCGTCTGCAACGACTCAGGAGCCACTCTCCACTCATTCAGGAACTGTTTACTGGGGTCTGTTCACATCCCAGGCACCCTCGGTACACCAGCGTATGAGACGGACCAAGAGTTCTAAGCTCATGAAGCTTTCGTCTAATGGAGTGGGGTAGGTGCACACAAAATAAATGTCACACAGGATCAGAGAGGTTAAGTGATAAAGAGAAAAATAAAACAGCAAATAGAGTTGGAAAATACTGGGGATTTATGATTTTAGCGGATGAGGCCATTTATAAAAATAATGCAATGACTAACATCCTCCTTTATGGGGTGCTTGCTGTATGCCAGCCTCTCTACCAGGTGTCCGACATGCATTATTCTATTCATTCTTCCTACCGAGCTTGCTAAGTCCTTTACTTCTGTCCTGAAGCTGAAACAACTTGCCTGCCTTCTGCAAAAGTGCCCAGGGTGCTGGGCAGCCTGTGAGCATGTAAGGATGGCTCAGCACTGCCCTTTATGCCTGCAGGTGGACATCCAGGGGCATCCTTGACCAGGGGGACGCAGAGGCTCTGAGGCTGAGAACATGTTCTCCCCAGGAAAGGAAGCTGGCGGGGGTTTCTCTTGTGGGCAGTTAGACTGGACAGCCGCAACAGCTGCAAATGTGCCTTTAACTTGTGAAATCCTCTGTGCACGGAGTCAGTGGTATGTCACTGACACACAGGGCCCTGTGGAAGGACGAGTCTCTGTCTCCCAGTCTTACTGTTGCATTGAAATAGGGTCTGTGGATTGTCCCAGATGAACAATTCACTGTGCAAATGATTGGATATCCGTTTCCTAGAATCTCAGAAGACTGTGTTCCACATTTTGACCCTATGAGTAGTATATGGACAATTCCCTGAATGCATATTTGGATTTATAAATTAATAAATGAATTCTTTTCCCTCAGTGTGGCTTATTCTGGTCTAAAGAGCAAAAAACAAGATACAGTTAGTTCCACATCACTTCCAACAGTCTTGAACCAAAGCACATGATTTTATTACAGGAAACAGTCACATGCCTTGACCTTGGGCATGGCTGTGGGGAGGAGGCTGTGACAATGTTCACAGTGTTCTTGTCTCTTGGGGCAAGTATTGCAGTGGAGAAACCGGTATCATCTTTTCCTTCAAGGGTGAGCAACATTGGGGTGCATTGTAGGTGCTTCAAAAATGTTTGTTCGGTTAGTGACTAATGCTGTGTGAGTTCAGCCATTGGTTTGAACCTGGTTTAGTACCAGATGTTCATTAACCTGCTTGTTTGAAATCATTCCTTCTGTAGGTAGAAGTGCTGGGAATCCTGGAGTAGTCTCTGAAGTGAGGGTCTAAGGCACTGTCAGGGAAGTTGCACATTTAAGAAATATAGATTTATAGTCATTTTCACAAGTGTATAGTACCCCATGTTGAATACTATATGCTATATAGTACAGTATTTTATATAGATAGGTATAGATATATATATACATATAAAACATGTTTTATACTTATTTTGGGAGTTTTAAACTCTTTTTTGTACAACTGTGGAGGGAGTTTTAAACTTTAACTATTATTAAAATAGTATGATGTATCTGTACATCAGTTGTTGTCTACTTGTTTTTCTTTAAAGAAATTCCTAGAACTCACTTGACCATTGATCAAAGTTGGTCCCATAGTCAAAGGGCCATGCCAGGCAACTTCACTCTCACAGGCTCCTAGTGACTGATGGGATCTTCTTCAGAGCAGGCAAAGGCTGAGAGCAGGGTTGGCACTGAGGGCAATCATGTGGCAATGTCTGAGAACTCTTTCTGTCCTCATGATTGGGGGTGGGGTGCTACTGCACTCGGTGTGGCACCTAGCTGTTCCACTGCAAGGAGTTATGCAGGAGTATGGTGCTGAGAAACCCTAATCGAAGAGACATCCTGATCATGGACAACAGAAGCGCAAATGGCCCTGTCTGTGTATCAACAGCGCTGGTCAAATTAAGCACTAGATGGATGACTGAAACTACCCCAGAGGAGCTTATGAAGCAGTGTTCTGGATCTCCAGAGGAACTAGATAGACTTTTGCCAGGAGAGGGCGCACAGGATTTCTCTCTCTCTCTCAATCTCTCTCTCTCTCTCTCTCTCTCTCTCTCTCTCTCTCTCTCTCTTTTAAACACCTATTGTTTAAAAAGTCTAAATTTGATTCCTAGAAAAACCAGGCGATTAATGCAAGTGAAATACATACTCTTGACCACTAAGGTAGTCACCATGATCATCTGCTAAGAAGCAGCTTTTCCTCTACACGATGAAGGAGAACCCGGCAGAAGAGGCAACAGGAGAAACTGCCTCTTGCCAAGAGCACACAGGTTCGTAGACACAGCAGCCAAGTCCTGGGGTCCCTTCCCCCGTGCCGTTTAAGGAGAGGGAGACCTCCGCAGCCTCGCCAAGGGACGCCTGGACTCTGTGCCGCGACACTGACCGAACCCACTGTGATGGCGTGAAGGCCAAGCCTGGTCCCTGAATTCTCTACTCACCAGCAGAGTTTTTGGTGGCAAAATCTGAAACAGACTAAGTCACTGGTGACCTGGCCTTCTTGGACACCAAGCCGCTGCGGGAAAGAAGATCAGATTCTCTGTGGCATTACTTCCCACTTTTCTTGGTCCACAGCTCTGGTGGTGCTGAGTAAAAGTCTTCCCATACACCCTGGCCTCTCTGGGGCTGGATAATTCCCTCTCCTAACCTCGCACCCTCACACCAACAACACTGCTCTTCTAATGGGCCTCATGAGACATTTCTGGCATGCAGTATAAAGAAAAACTATGTTGAGAGGGAGATGAGTTAAATAAGTATCTCTGGGTCTAAATAATGGCACGGGGGTGCTACTGCAGCCCCAGGAGTCTGGGAAGAGCGCTTGGAGGGGAGTCCAGGTGAAACCTTTTATTTACGGCCTTCGGCAAATTAGTTAACCCCAAGCCTTATTTTCTTCACCTGTAACCATAAAATTGGTGGTTGTGAAGATTAGCCCAGTTACCACAAGCCATCAGTCAGCGTGGGCGCCCTTAGGCACTACCCAGCTCCTCACCTGCCCTCCCTGCCCCTCCCTGCTGAAGGCTGTGCCCACCCTGCCCCTTCACAGGAGTGATTTCCTAGTTCTAAGAAGGTTGCTTTTCGTTCTGAAGGAAACCAGTGATTTCTAAAGAAATTATGAATAAAAATGTACACATTTCATGCTCTGGTTTCTTGTTTCCAAGATGAGAAGTGATGGTAAAGTGCCACTCTATACTTTATAAACTATGAACCAGGAGGCCGGACAGGGGTGGTGGCCTATCATTTCCCTCTGGAGGTTGATCCGGCCACTAACTTTGCTCTTCTGTGACTGCAAACTGCAATGGAGACTCTGTGGTTTTAGGGCGGAATGTCTGAAAAGCCACCTTCGGAGACAATCTTTCTGCTTTTTCAAATATCCTGATTAGGGCAATTTCCGAAGTCTGTTTGAACAGCCTGTCATTATTTGTTTAAGTTTGAAAGCCATTTTAAAATAAACACTTGTTCATTTTGTGTAGTAAAAGCAACAGAGGGAAAAAGAAAATGGGGGCCATCCTCACATGATTCTGACAAAATCCCTGTCTATATATTTGGGAGGCACCACACCCCTTACTCATGTCAAGGCCAGTGAGGTAAACCGGGCCTCGGGGACACACACCGGCGCCCACTTATGGGTCTTTTTGCCCTTCGCTGGTCCTCACAGCAGCCGGGGCAGGCAGGGCCCTGGTTCTGGTCACTCTGTCAACAGTAACTTTCCACAAATTTCAGATTCAGAGGTCACAGATGGTCTCAGTTCAACGACCACTGACAATGGCCCAAGGGGACAAACTCATGGGCTCAGAACCTTGCTCCAGGGTTGGGGGGGAGCCTGACAGGAGCGGCCAAGCCCAGAGCGCACAGACGCCTCAGCCCCGGGGTGGGGGGTCCTCCTCCCTCCTGCCTCACGGCTGTCGCTGGGCCAGTCAGCCCCTCTCGGCCTCCTTCTAGCTCTGCACACAAGCCCCCTGCAGCCACACGCCCCCCGGCAGCACACCTCCAAACTTTTCCTTTTTCCTGCTCAGAGCCCTTCAAGAAGTATTTAAACTTGACTCCAAATAAAATGAGGTGAAAAATAAACCAACTAAGTAAATCGGACTGACAAACATGGACGGTTCTGTGTGACACGGCTGACCAGGGCGTGCCGGGCGGGGGTGGCACCCTGGATGCTCCCACAGGATGGACTCACAACAGGGTAAAGCCACACAGTGAGTTGTTAATGTTTGCCGGGAGGCAAAGGTTCCCCTTCTATTCATAATTCCTCTGTTAGCTATTTTTTAAGAGGTACACAGATTCTATATAATGGATTATATTAATCTATTCTGAAAATAGATTAAATGCTGGAGAATATGACTGTCACATCCATACAAGGGAATATCTTATTTCTTTTGAAGTACACCTAAATAACATATAGATATATGCACATAGAGTAATAGATTATGTAGTGTATATTATTACATATATCATGTATATTAATACATATGACTACGTACTACTATTATATATGTGTAACCCTTCTTGTGATTTCTTTCCCTTTATTGAGTTTATTGGTACATTTTAGGAATACATTATGATCACACGCACCCACACCACGCAGCCGTTCTTTACCCATTCTCAGACCTCTCCCTTCTTTTTCCCTGACCGTTCCCAATGGCCACTTTTCTCACTCCGGCTCCTCGCCACTCAGCAGCCAGTAGGGACCACCAATGAGCCCCTGTGGCCAAGATGCCTTCTGACCACGGCAGCCCCTGTGCTCGCGCTCCTTGACAGCTCTCCTCCTGGAGAGTTCCTGGCTGGCTCCTTCCCGGAGGCCCTGAAGGCCACTCGAAGCTCCGGCTTCCCTCTGGAACGTTCTCTCTGTCTCTGCCAGTCCCCCCTCATCCCCATGCTGAAGTCTCTGAAATTTTCATCCCCAGCCCTGCTTTCTACTCTAACTGCTGGTAGCTTTCTGAGATGCTCCACAGGAGAGACGACCAGCCTGCCCTCCACGGAGGCCGCCACCTACCTCCTGCCTTCACTGAGCTCCTGCCATCCAGTCACCTCACACCTGAGCACATCTGCCATGTTTTCATTTTCCCCAGCTGACGTCCATTCATTAGTAAATCCCACTGTCAGGGCTTGGAGCCCATGAAAGACAAAGATGATGCCAGGGAAGGAGGGTAAGCGAGAAGGAAGACAGAAAGCCACTGTGCAGGAGCCTCTGCAGCCAGCAAGTTGCTGCCATTGGCCACTGGACTTAATCCTACAAGAGAAAGCCAGGGACAACGTGAGACATGCAGTACACCTCCTGCTGCCCCGAGACAACAGAGGGCTGTGGGGCTCAGACATCTACCCCTGCCACGTCCGGGGTGAAGAGTGCTCTCATGGAAGTCGGTAGGTGAAGGGGGCTCTTGGGGCCAGAGGAAGGGCTCAGAGTAGAGGCTGCATTCTTACACCTGGAGGTCACTCAGTGAGCACTGCAAGGTACGGGCGAGGGAATCAGACGGGACAGTAATGCACCGGTTTTACCACCTCAGTATTTCTCTGTCCCTATCGCCTCCTTTTCCCGGAATTACTGCTGTGATTTCCAGTCTGACTTTCCTGCCTCCAACCTTGTGTTCTGCCCTTAAGTCTCCCCATCGTATTGCAACTAGAGTCATCCATTCAGAATAAAATCTGCCACTTCTGAGCTTAGTTCCAAATTCTCTCTGGTCCAAGGTCCCCAACGCTCCGGCCCAACCCACCTTGCCTGCAGCTCAGCTTCTGTCCTCTTAAATGACCTCTGGTTAATTTAGAGCTTGGAGCACTCAGTGCAATCATTTTCTGCGGGCAGCTAATTCTTAGGGTGGCCTACAGAATTCAGCTGTCCCCAGGCACAGTGTCACCGGAAGATCATCTGTGTGCATGTTTGTCTCCCCCACTCCACCACAGTACTTGGAGATTTGGGGCCACTTTTTATTTATCTTGGACCCCTATTAGGCACACAGCGAGTATCTGTGGAACTGAAATAAACTGATTCCTTATACAGCAGGTTTTCCAAGTATATCCTATATGATATCTTAAAAAAAGATGTTTTTTTGCAAAGGTCAAAATAAATGATTGATTGAAACAAAATTAAGTGTTTTGATTGGATTTTTTGCATCTTTACTGTCTTCCTCCCAGGGACCTATGCTTAACCTGTTCATAAGAGCACCATGTAACCATCAGTACTGGGTCTCATTGGTCATTTTGATGATTAATTTTAAGAGTAAATCACCCTGTCCCTTGTGCTGTGAATCACCACGAAAGAGTTAAGGTGAGCAGCATTTTATGAACTCGTCTGACTATCTACCCTTCCATTAGGGAGATTCTTGTTGTGACACAGTGCTGGGGAGATGTGCTTTGGGAAATGCTACCTATAATGAAACAGTAATAATCAAGGGCGTTGGAAGGGACAGTGCCGGTGCCCACTGTACAGGACAGAGGAGATGACCAAGGTCAAGAGTGTTTCTCCTGCACATCTGTGCAAACTTAAAGGCACTGGATGCTTCTTCATCAGAGATTCTACCAAGGGGACCCGAGACTCATTCCCAACCATAGATCTGCTGACATGCAACAGTCGTTGAGAAAGACTATTGGAAAAAGGGGTCAAAAAGAGACAGATGGGCGGTGGGGGAGGGGGGCACACCCCACAACAGAACTCTCCAGCTGTGGTTCTCCTGACACCAGATTTGGCTCTGAACAAAAGGGGAAGCGAGCACACTCGAGGAAGTGAAGACTGTTTCTACCTGAATAAAGCAGATGGTGAGGAAGTGACTCCATTTCCCCCTTATCATTGGCTGGGCAGGATTTCCTCTGCAGCCACATTGTGCTGAATGAGGCTGGAGGACTCTGCAGGACACGGTGGCTCTGGCGGTTGCCGGGCTTCTGCTCTGTGACTCCTCCTCCCGCAGCCTCCCGCTACTCCAAAGTACTGACTCCGGATTTGAGGAACAAGGAAAGGGGACAATGACCCTCGAGGATAAAACTGAAGGCTGCACAGCTGCCTAGTCCCGAGATGACGTGCAGTCCTGAGGGGTGTGAGGAGCGCAGCTCAGCCTTCTCCACCTTGCAAGGGCTGCTCCAAAGCCATCCGCGGGGAACAGAGGGCTGATCCTGGAGGCGCTCTGGGCCCGGGAGGAGGAGGAGCTCACTGAATCACAGGCCAAGGACATACAATGAAACCTCATCTAAGCGTCATTTGGATGTAACTAGAAACCTGCTGCACAAATGGCAGGAGATGAAAAACCCAAACAAAACAAAAACAAAACTTGCCGGTCTGCTAAGGCTGGCCCAGGGAAGTTTTGATATATTTTGTTATGCAAATTTAGCTGAGGATGCAAATAAGGCAGGGGCCCTCAGGAGAGAAATGAGAAGTCCAAAAGGTTGCTTCCTTTCTTAAACAAGGCACAGCTTAAAAATAATTTGCAAAGGCATCTTTGATGCTCTTGAGAATGGCACCCATACTGCCAGGTCAAGGATGCCCACCTGCTGGAGGAGGCCCAAGCCCAGAGCCAGCCACGCCCAGGTGGGACCTCAGAGGATTCCTGATCCCGCTTACTGCCCTGCCTGGGCCACGAGGTGCTCTCTGGAGAGAAAGCCCAATTCCCTGCCCTGTCTGGGTTATGAAAATGCCGCAAGGAGAGCTACCCAGCCACCTGCAGGCTCTGGTCCCTCCTGTAGAGATGATCAGCTTCACAAGGTGCACATGGACGTGGGCAAAGAAATCCATTTGTAGGGAAACATGCGAACATATGTAATAATTCTGCTAACTCATCAGGTTGTGGTAATAAGCCATAACAAGAGACTGAAGGCTCTGTCTACATCAGGTCCCGAAATCTCATTTCAACCTGCTTATTCATTTAGTCACCAAACACACTTCTGCAAGGTATCAAGGAGCATTAAAGCTAAATAAGACACAGGCTCTGTTCTGTAATAATTGCTCAGTAATACTTTAGCCCTTTCCAGTAGCTTTAATGAGTGCAAGAATTTCCTTAGTGGGTTCAGCACATTTTGTGCACGAAGGCCCATTATGCTCGGTGTTTAGGCCAGAAGAGAGGACTGGCCCTGCTGTATTTATTCTACAGCACACGTGCATAGCACTATGCGAGGTACATTTCTCAGGACCCCACACACAAGGCCTCAGTAACTTGCCTCCTAGGAATTTGGCTTTAGAACAAAGTTTTTTCATTTTCTTCCTTACCTTCTTCATTCCCCTGCCCTCTTTGGCTACAGATGTTGAGCATCTTGCATTTTCCTGCACTCAGTCCATTCTTGATTTGGGGAGGATTAAGATTTTTCATAATTTGGGGGAGAATAGTGTTTTATGACCTTGTGTTAGATACAGAAGTATGCTGAGCAATAAAGAAAAAAACTTAAATGCCGGACGTGGTGGCTCACGCCTGTAATCCCAGCACTCGGGAGGCAGAGACAGGAGGATTGCTGAGTTTGCGGCGGTTTGCCTGGGCACCATAGTGAGCTCAGGGCCAGCCTGAACTACAAAGCGAGACCCTGTCTCAAAAAGCAAAAAAAAAAAAGAAAAGAAAAGAAAAGAAAAAAACAAGTATTATAATCCAACAACGAAAAGATAATTAGCCCAACAGAAAAATGGACAAAGAATTGGAATTAACATTTCCAAAAATCACCAGTAAGTACCACACCTTCCTTATAAATGCAAAGGTCTTGAGTTTGATCTCTGGTATTGAAAAAAAAATATGGCCCGAAGATGCTCAGGTTACTAGGGAAACATAAATCAAAATCACAGTGTGATAAAATTTCAGACATGACTATACTTTAAAGAATGGCCAACAAGCGTGGGCAGGAAGGTAGAGAAACTGGAACCATCACACATCGGAGATGGGACGTGGAATGGTGTAGTCACTATGGAAAGCATTTGGTGCTTCTTCAAAAAGCGAAATAGAGTTATCTGACTCAGCAAATCAACTTCTAGATCTACACCTAATTTGACTGAAAGTATATGTTCATACAAAACTTGTATAGGAGTATCATATCAGCATTATTCATAATAGTAGAAAATAGAAATGACCCAAATATTAACTGATGAGCAAAATAAGTTATGAAATGGAATTATTATTCAGCCATAAAAAGAAATTAAACACTGAGACAGGCTATAGCATGAATGATCCTTGAAAATATCATACTTAACAAAAGAAGCCCAACACAAAAGGTCAAGTACTGTATGGTTCTTTTTTTTTGCTTTTTGAGACAGGGTCTCGCTTTGTAGTTCAGGCTGGCCCTGAGCTCACTATGGTGCCCAGGCAAGCCGCTGCGAACTCAGCAATCCTCCTGTCTCTGCCTCCCGAGTGCTGGGATGACAGGCGTGAGCCACCACATCTGGCATTGTGGTATGCGGTGTTGATTGTTGGTGGGCGTGTCTCCACACCCAGCATTATATGTGGTTACCGGGGATCGAACTCAGGACCTTGCGCTTAAGAGGCAGGCGCCGGAACCACTGAGCTAACCCTCCGGCCCCTACTGTATGGTTCTTACACTTAGATAAAATGTCCAAAATAGGAAAGTCCATGGAGACAGAACGCAGACCAGTGGTTGCCATGGGCTGTGGAGAAGGAGGCATAGGGAATAACTGCTAACTGGTTACAGAGATTTTGTTTTGGAATGTTGAAAGTTCTGGAATTAGATAATGGTGATGTTTATTATAAAACCTTGTAAGTTACAAACAAGTGAATGGATGTCTTTAAATGGGTTTTCACCATATATGAACTATATCTCAATAAAAACAACTCCTATTTCTTACACTGCACGAAGGGGAGAC
>PVIC010040659.1:0-16550 GCA_004025085.1 Thryonomys swinderianus
TGTACCTTCTTTTTTATTGAATTCTTTACTGGTACATTTTATGTACAGCTTACAATCACACTCAACATTGGGGAATCTGGGGACTGAACACAAAGCCTTCACACTGAGTTATACCCTCAACCCAGTTTTATATTTTATTTTTGAAACAAAGACTCACTAAATTGCTAAGTTTCTCAGGCTAGGGTCAAATTTGTCATCCTCCTGGAGTGCAGGGATTACAGGGTTTCAGTAAATCCTTTAATTGAAAAGGTATTCCTTGGTTTTTAAAATAATATATGCATAAAAATAAAGTAACATATGCATATATTACATTAGTGGATCTGAATTCAGAAAAAGATATTTTTGTGATCATAAGATTATAGAGCCAGAGGGTGTTTTTATAATCTTAATGTCAGACTGCTTCTCTTAGGTGTTTTGTGTTTTAACATAACTGATTAAGTAGTATTTACAATTACTTGATAAACATACAATTTAAAATATTGAAGAATGAGCATCTTCTATTAGGCAAGAACTATGCAAAATGCTCATAAATAATAGTTTTTAATCCAGTCGCTTCTCGGCCTTTTGGCTAAGATCAAGTGTAATAGTTTTTAATCCATAGAAGAGCTTTATGACTCAATTCCAAGTAATAACAGCCAATTGTTATTTTTGAGTTTTGAGGCCTAACTTAAATTGATGGCCATTATATTTATACTATACATAAAGTATTTTATACTTGTCCCTTTCAAATATTTCATTTTTTCTTGTAGAGTTAGCACAATTTTATTATGCTGCTTCTTTGGATTTCCTATGATCATAGGTGATTTGTCCAATATTACAATATTTATTTCTTTTCTTGGATTGCATTTTGTCCCTTTTTACATATGACAATTAATGGCCTTTCTAGTCTGTGTTGCTGAAGTGAATTGTGTATCTTTGTGTGCTGTAGCAGTAATCCCAGGAACAGTTTTAGTGAGTCAGTCCTGGGTTGGTTTGTTATAAATATGTTCCTCAAACAGATACAGTCCTATCCTCACAGGATATTATAGGAGGGTATAAATAGCTGATCATCTGTTGATTGATATCTTTTTTTTTTTGAGACAGGATCTCACTTCATAGTTCAGCATAAACTCACTGTGTAGCCTAGGCTGCCCTTGAACTGACAGCAATCCTCCTGCCTCTGCCTCCTGAGTGCTGGGATCACAAGCGTGTGCCACCACATCTAGCTGTTATTGACTGATATATTTTATAGAATCTATGGCATCTGTTTAGAGATGTCCTGTATTTATACATCTTCATATGCACTTAAGCAATTTGAAAGACGTTGTCTAGTTGGTTTTTATCTTTAATGTTGACTACTTAAATTATTTAATTTTATGACACTTTTTGAAATGTTTGCAACTTCTAAATCCAAGAGCTTAGAATGGGACCAAGTACATAGTAATTTTCAATAAATGTTAACTGTTATTATACTGTCTCCACCACTTATCCCATGGAGAAATTGGAAAGGATGCAGAGAAGTCATATGTTCCCTTTCATTGATTATTTAAAGTACTTAGGAAATAATTTCCCAAAATTACTAAGCATAGCAGGGCTATGGCTCACTCAGAACACCCATATATGTTAAGCAGCACTTTTTAAACAAATTTAAGTCTTTATATATGCTAGAATATCATAAATGTCCATTAGAGATAAAAAAAATACCCAATGAAAACATTGCAAATCTCACTGTAGAAAAGCCAAGACTTCTGAGTAAAATTCTTATACATAGTGTTATTTCTTTACCATGCTTTCCCAGATTTCTTAGCTCAGTACAACAGCATTTGCATGAAGGAAATCTGGTCAGACTGATGCTTGTAAACACAGCATGTGAAATATTATTTTCTGAACTACCATCAGTACCTAACATAGTGCTAACAATCAGACATGCTGGAAGGTAAGTCAGAATCCAGTGGTGCTGTTTTATGTGGAGAGACAACTTCTCTGCAGCCCTTCTTTTTTCAATAATACACTTACTATTTCCTCCAATGTATTTTGTGGTAAAATGGTCTCACCATATGATGCCATCCACCATGTTACAGTACAACATAATGGCCCTCACCAGAAAACAGCACTCAATGTCAGACTTCCAGCTTCCAGAACTGTAAGAAATGAATTTTTTTCCTTTACAAATTACTTAGTCTATGATATTCTCTCATAGCCACAGAAAACAAAAACACAGTTCAAGTGAAGAATGATCTAGACATCTCACTTGATCATCGGCTTAAGGTAAGCTACTGAAAATGTGACTCCTTAAAAGTTAATACTATTGTTTATTAAAGAAGAAGTAAAATGGCCAATACAAGAATATCTTTGCTGTGATCAGTTTGTTTCTATGAAACAGTACAGGTAGATGCGTTAACCAAGATAGAGACTGACAAGGTGGATAAGGTAGAATAAGAAAATCAATAAACCATTAAGTCCTTACTTTCTCTTGATATGTCTCCAGACATATTCGATTAAAAGATGTGTGAGGGCAGAGCCTTGTCCTGTTCACTGCTCTATCTGCCACACCTTGGTCACCGTATTTCCTAGGTCCAGCTTCACCATCCATTAATATGTTCATGTGAGCCTTAGCATCACATGCCTGTACAGATCTTATATGACAGCAAAACTAGGATACTTGCTGTTTAGAAATATCCCTGTTGGGCCAGAGATTTAGGTCAGTGGCTCTGGCGCCTGCCTTGTAAGCACAAGGTCCTGAGTTCGATCCCGGTAACCACATACAATGCTGGGAGTGGTGACTCATGCCCACCAGCAATCAGTACCACATACCACTTAACACAGTGCCAGGCGTGGTGGCTCACACCTGTAATCCCTGCACTCGGGAGGCAGTGGCAGGAGGATTGCAGTGGCAGGAGGATTGCTGGGCTACATAGTGAGCTCAGGGCTAGCCTGAACTACAAAGCAAGACCCTGTCTCAAAAAAAAAAAAAATCTCTGTTATTTTCATGCCTTGTGCTTTATTCATGCTAATACTGATTCCTCAAATGCCTTTCTGATCTCCTCTTGATCATCAAAATCCTACTTGGTTTGTAAAAATTTCCTTCACCAACTTAACATTTGTTACATACTTTTTCAGTTTTATTGAATTGAGTTACACAGGTAGGTAAAAGACATGGTGTTTGCCTTGCAGAGTTCATAGTCAAGTTCAGGAGGCATAAATAGAAAAATAGGTAAATAGTCTGATAGAGCATACACAGTTGGCTCTAAAAGCATGGAATAGAGAAGAGATCACTAAGATTAAGGACAATTAGAGGGACCTGCAAAAAAGCAAATATTGTGTGATCTGAATCATGAAGATTTAAGGAGGACACAAGTGCATGGAAAGCCACCAAGGTCTGAAGGAGTTAAGCAGAGTCAGGATAATACAAATAATTCAGTTAAAGTAGAGCATAAGGTTTGAATCTAGGCTCAGAAGGGGAGAGGTTAGGGAGATACTATGTGATATGCGAAGAAGTATCAAATTTATCGTGAAAGCCACTGAAAAGTTTACAGAGCTCCATTGTAAAAGTTTAACCAGAGAAATGACCTATTCAGTTTTGCATCTTTGCAAGATTACTATACATGTAGAGATGGGAGTGGATTCAGACCAGTTGATTGGCTACTGCTAACAAGCTCTAAAATGAAGACAATGATAATGGAAATATGGCATGTTTCAGAAATACTCAGCAATTAGGGCTTGGTAAACAGCTGGATGAAGAAAGTGAATTTTAGATCATCTTCAAGGTTTCTAACATAGGCAACTACAAGACCTCCAGTGCCTAAAAATGATATATCAAGAAATATAAGTATGTATGAAAAGAATGTTCATGTGTTTTGGCTTTATTTTATCAGTAACACAGGGTTCTGCTTCTAAGTTTTTCTGTCTCTCACCGTGGTAGAGACAGAATGTAGGTAGATGCTCAATAAGTGTGAGGATGACTGATAGGTACAGTATTAGAGTTCTTTACTTTGAACAAAACAACCAGTTTATGTGTGCTAAAGCTAGTTTTTCAGAATAATCTCCACTTTTCTGATGTACTAGAGAAAGTGGACCATAGTTGTATCTTTTCTATCTTTACAACATTATATTTCATGATCATTTGCTTAACACATGTTCAGTCTCCTGTTTGTACACATTAATATCTATTTGTGGTATTTTCTGATGCCGAGAGCATAGTTTGTTCCTGTCCCTCAGAACATTTTCTCCGAGTTCCGTCTGTCCTTCTTTTCCTTCCAGTTTTTTAGTGGCTTTACTGAGGTATAATTCATACATCACAGAATTTATCTAACTTAAGAGTACAATTTAGTGGTTTGTAGCATATTTAGAGAATTGTGTAGCCATCATCATAATCTAATTTTAAAGAATGTTTTTGTCATCAAAGAAGGAATCTTCTACTCATCAGTAGTCACTCATTCCCCATTCACACTTCCAACCCTCCTAGGTAGCTATGAATCTACTTTCTGTCTCTATAATTTATCTAATCTAAATATTTCACATAAAAGAGGTCAGATAATATATGGCATTTTGTGGCTTGTTTATTTCACTTAGCAGAAGATGTTCAAGAGCTCTCCATGTTATAGCAGATATTGGTACTTCATTTATTTTTATTGTCAATTGATATTCCATTATATAGGTGTATTACATTTTACTTATCTAATCATGAAAATCTTTGAGTTGTTTCTGCCTTTTGGTTACCATAAAATTGCTATTAACATTATTGTTAAAAGTCTTTGTGTGGACATACATTTTCAAAATTCTTGGGCATATACCTACAAGTTGATTTGCTGGGCAATGTTGCAAGAGTTTTAAGTACCACAAACTGTTTTCCAAAGCACCTGTACTACTTTAACTTGCTGTCAGCAATATATGAAGATTCCAGTTTCTCTATATTCTTTGCTGTGTTTTTATGATAGACATTCTAAGAAATATGAAGTGGTACGGTTTTGGGTTGAATTTTTGTAATGGTTATTGATGTTGATCATCTTTTAATGATTTTAGCCAAAAGACTAAAAAGTGATCTAAGAATTTTGTTTTGTTTTTGAGACAGGGTCTCTCTCGCTTTGTAGTTCAGGCTGGCTCTGAGCTCACTATGTAGCCCAGGCAAGCCTCGAACTCAGCAATCCTCCTGTCTCTGCCTCCCGAGTGCTGGGATTACAGGCGTGAGCCATCACGCCTGGTGCCATTGTATTTTTACAAGGGCTCACAGTAACAGTTTGTCTTGAGTCTCAGAAAACTCTAGACTTGGACTTTTTAGCAGTGCTACAACTGTTAAAACTTTAGCAACTAAAGTTTAGCAACTAAATGTACTTTACATAGAGATGCACATGAGTGTTTTGGGAGCTGGGGTGAAATGTTATCATATAAATCAAGCATGACTCCCAGAACTCTTATGTGCTCAGAGACAGGGCTTTGGAAGATGACTGGGTCATGGGGACAGTATGGCTGACATGCTGTTGGGAAGTGGGGCGTGATTTAAAAAGTGTGTCTCCCTACCATTTCCTCTCTGCCTTCTCTCTGCTTCCTGGCCATCTTGACATGGTAGCTTTCCTCTCTGCATGGTCCATGTACCATGTCATTTCTACCTTGGAGGCTACTGAAGCTGGACTGAAACTTCTGAAACTATGAGCCAAAATAAATCTGTCCTCCTTTAAGTTGTAGATGTCAGGTGATGTGTCCCAGTGAAGAGAAAGTAACTGAGACAGTGTATAACCCTTTAATAATAATCTATCATCTGATGCTGGATTTGGTTTGCAAAATACTTTTTTGAGATTTTTTAATCTCTCTTGATAAAAGATACTGCTCTGTAGTTTTCCTTTACTGTGATGTCTTCCATAGGCAGAACTAGCTTCATATAACAATTGTAAAATATTTCTTTCATTTTCTGGATGAATTTTTGAAGGATTGGTATTCATGCTTTATATATTGGATTGAATTCATCAGTGAGGTCGTATTTGCCTGAGATTTTCTTTGTGGGAAATTTAAAAGTTACTAATTTATTAATTTATAAAAAATATTTTATTGTTGTAAATCTATTTTTATTTATATTTTTAGTAAATTATTCATTTCTATATCTCAATATATTAAATCTGTGTAGCTTTCTAGTTCTTCTTGAATCTGTTTTGAGACTTTGTGCCTTAGGAATTTATCTCACATAAATTAATTTGTTGGCATAAATTCATCATCTCATTCTCCTACATTCTTTAATTTTTTGTAAGATTGGTAGTGATATATCCTATTGTACTCCAATTTTAGAAATTTGAGTTCTCTGTCATTCTCCAAGTCTAGTTTACATTATATCAATTTTCTTAATACATTGAAAGTACTAACATGGTTTTGTTGATTTTTCTCTATTTCATGTTTCCATTATAATCTTTATTAGTTTCTTCTCCTTTATATAAGTATAATTTTCCTTTCCCTTTTACAGTTTTTTAAAGTGAAATGTGAAGGTACTGGTTTGAGATTATAAATAAATATACATTTATATAAATTTCCTTCTAACCACATTTTTTTTTTTTGAGACAGGGTCTCGCTTTGTAGTTCAGGCTGGCCCTGAGCTCACTATGTAGCCCAGGCAAGCCTTGAACTCAGCAATCCTCCTGTCTCTGCCTCCCGAGTGCTGGGATTACAGGCGTGAGCCATCATGCCCGGCTTCTAACCACATTTTAAAAAAATTTTTATTTTGCTACCAGGGATCTAACTTGAGACCTTGCACTTACTTGCAAGGCATGTGCTGGAACCACTGAGCTAAATCCCTGGCCCCTTCTAACCACTGTTTTAACTAAATACAAAAAGTTTTATTTTTTTATTTATTAGAAACTATTTTCTAATTTCTTTGGTGATTTCTTCTCTGACTCTATTATTATTCCACAGTGTTTCGTTTAATTTCCAGAGTTCCTCAGATTTGTTTCTTTTTCTTTTAATTTCTAACTTTACTCTGCAGTGGTCAAAGAACACACTTTCAAAAGAAAAAGTATTTTGAATAACATGACTTCAGTCTTTGAAATTTATTCAAGTTTGTTTGTGGCCTGATATATAATTTATCCTGGAAAATCGTCTACGTAACCTTGAGAAATTGTACATTTGCTGTTTTTGTGTGGCATGTTCTACAGATGTCAATTACGTCTTGTTGATTTGTAGTGTTGTTCAAATATCTTATTTCTTTGTTGATCTTCTGCCAGTTGTCCTTTCCATTATTCAAAGCGGAGTTTTGAAGTCTCTTAGTATCCTGTGAGATATTACTGTTTGTCTAACTCCAGACCTCTCAATTTTTGCTTTGTGTATTTTGGGTCTCCTTAGGTATATATACATGTTTATAACATTATGTCTTTTTTTTTTTTTTTTTGAGACAGGGTCTCGCTTTGTAGTTCAGGCTGGCCCTGAGCTCACTATGTAGCTCAGGCAAGTCTCAACTCAGCAATCCTCCTGTCTCTGCCTCCGGAGTGCTGGGATTACAGGCGTGAGCCACCACGCCTGACACTGTGGTATGCAGTATTGATTGTTGGTGGGCGTGAGTCTCCATGCCCAGCATTGTATGTGGTTACCGGGGATTAAACTCAGGACCTTGCGCTTGTGAGGCAGGCACTGGAACCACTGAACTCCGGCCCTGTTATGTCTTTTGATACATTGACCTATTTATAAAATCTCTTTACTTTAGTAACATTTATTTGTGCATGTGCATGCATGTGTGTATACACTCATGTGTGTGCATGTGTTTGTATGTTTTTGTGTGTTTTGCTAGGGATTGAATCCAGGTCCTCATGAATTCTAAGCACATGCTTTTATACTGAGCTACAATCTCATCTTTCTAGTAGCATTTTTTGTTTTGTCAAATGTATTTATTTCTTTGTCTTTTAGACTCAATAATGTAGTTATAATTTTTTTTTTAAGATAGTGTCTTGCTTTTTGTAGTTCAGGCTGGCCGTGAGCTTGCTAGGTAGCCGTGGCTAACCTTGAACTCATAGTAATCCTCCTGTCTCTGCCTCTTTAGTTTTAGGATTAGAGGCATGAGCCACCATACCTGGCAGTATTGGGGATCGAATTGGGACCTTGCGCTTATGAGGCAGACAACAGAACCACTGAGCTAGTCCCAGGCCCCTCAATAATGTAGTTTTATGCATGTTGTTTATATTTATATAAATGCTTTTTAAAATAAGACAAAAAAGAACAACTTCACAGTTCTCCATAATTGACTATATACTTCTACTAAGAACTCTGATTTGGGGCATATTTGAATTACTGCCTCTTGTCACTTTCTGTCAGCCTAAAGAACAACTTCTAGCCTTTCTTGTAAAGCTCATTTGCCATGAACAAATTCTCCTCATTTTTGTGCTGTTTTCTCACTTTTCTAGATAGGAGAGCCTGGGTTGATAGGTTTTTCCTTTGGCACTTTAAATATGCTGTCTGCTGATGGCTGACCTTCATTGTTTCAGATGAGAAGCTGAACCTTTCCCATGTGACAGCTGAAGTATCCACTGTTAATCTTGTTGGGTACATAATGGGTCCTTTTTCCCTTGCTATCTTCAAGGTTTTCCTATTTCCAGCTTCAACATTTTGACTGTGATGAACCTGGTATATATTTTTGGTGTTTATACTACATATAGATGGTTGAACTTATTTCACATGTGTATTAATGTTTTACAATGAATTTATAATTTTTTTTTTGGTGGTATCAGGAACCGAACTTGGACTCTTGTGCTTCCAAAGTAGGTGTGATACCACTTGAGCTACATCCCCAGCCCTACATTATAAATTTTAAAAATTTATCATTTTTAAACCATGATTTCTAAAGTAGATTTTCTACTTCATCTTTCTCTTCTGTCCTCTCACATTCTTATTGTATATCCATTGCTCAGGTGAGTGGTACCTCATGTCATTCTTTTTTCACCATTGTTCAGATTGTTAACTTCCAATTGATCTTTCATGTTTGTTGATTCTTCTGCCACTGAAAACCTGTTATTGATTCCATCTAGCAATTTTTTATTTTTGTCATTTTACTTTTTAGCACTAGAATTTCCAATTGGTTCTTTAAAAAATATTTTCTGGGGCTGGAGATTTAGCTCAGTGGTTCAGGCACCTGCCTCGCAAGCACAAGGTCCTGAGTTTGATTCCTGGTAACCACATACAGTGCTGGGCGTGGTGACTCATGCCCACCAGCAATCAATACCATACACCACAGTGCTGGGCGTGGTGGCTCACGCCTGTAATCCCAGCACTCAGGAGCCAGAGACAGGAGGATTGCTGAGTTGAGACTTGCCTGGGCTCCATAGTGAGCTGAAGGCCACCCTGAACAACAAAGCGAGACCCTGTCTCAAAAAAAAATTTTTTTTTCTGCCTGCTCTTGATATTTTTTATTTTATGCAACATTGTCATTTTACCACTTTCTTTCTTTCTTTTTTTTTTTTTTTGGTGGTGGTGGTACCGGAGATAGAACTTGGGTCCTTTTGCAAGGTAGGTGCAGTACTACTTGGGTTAAATCCCCAGCCCCCTTTTTTAATTCTTTAAAGCATGATTTCTTTCAGTTCTTTGAAAGTATCACGTCCACTCTGAAGTCTTTGCTAAGCTTTACATCCAGAAACCCTCGGTTTTATTACCTCCTTTTCCTCTATGTTTAGTGGTCCAACGCACACTTTCATTCTGCAAGTCTTGCCTCAAGTGTTTTCTCATTATTTTAATTTACTTTTAGAATTTAAACTTTCAGAGTATATTAGAGTAGATTTTCCTCCCCCCCTTTGGTATAAGTGCTGTTGATAACAGGAAGGAGATGATAAGAGAGTATAGGCCACAGGTGAGGGGTAAATAGGTTCAGATCTTAGAGGAACATTTGTATCTCATGTCCACAAAGATAAAAGGTTTCATTTCATGAACACTACAAGTCCCTGCCTTTGGACTGTGGCTCAAGAGCCACATTACTGTCCGAAAAGGAAGCGGAGAGGTCCGACCAAAAGTGGGTAGAAGCTAAAAAGCTGAGAATAATTCTTGAGGCTGCTGAAACTGCTGGAGGCGCTTCCCTGAGAGAAAGACTAGGTTTTCAGCTGTTGAGGGAGAATCATTGTTCTGAGTCCCTTCCCTTTCTAAGAGCCTGTGATCTGAGGGAAAACCTGTACTCCCCCCACTTTTTTTTGAGACAGGGTCTCGCTTTATAGTTCAGGCTGGCAATGAGTTCACTATGTAGCCCAGGAAAGCCTCGAACTCAGTAATCCTCCTGTCTCTGCCTCCCAGAGTGCTGGGATTACAGGCATGAGTCACCACGCCTGGCACTGTGGTATGTGGTATTGATTTCTGATGGGCGTGAGCCACCACGCCCAGCATTGTATGTGGTTACCAGGAATCGAACCCAGGACCTTGTGCTTGTAAGGTAGGTGCCTGAACCACTGAGCTAAATCTCAGCCCTGTGTCCCTTTTTGTTTTATATATTTGGTGTTCTACTTACAGGACGCTTTTCATCATAGATATACACATACATAAAATGGAGACCAAATTTCATAAAGCTTCAACAGAACAAGAAAAAGATGAAAGTATATATTTTCATCTCTAAGTAAATGAAAAATTATATTTTATGTTTATTTTGCTTTTAGAGGTAATGGTAAACACATATGCCCAGACTTACACACATGCACTGAACTATGGGGCAAGATTTTGGTCAAGATAAATATAGCTTAATGTTTTGAGATTTAAGAAGAGAACGTTTATTTTGTTTTTTACTTGTATGTGTTTTGTTGAACTCAATTTTATCTCAGATGAAAACATAATACAGTAATTATGAAAACATTTGTATTATCTCTTAGGCTATAGCTTCTAATATAATAGAGATAGCAATTTACAATATTCTGAGGTAGAAGACTCTAAACTTCTCCATCTTATACCTGCTCTATTTCCTTAATAGTCTATGGAATCTAAGAGATTGCTGATGAAAGATCAGTTTCTCTACCAAAATTAGGAGAATTAGAAATAAACTGTTAAGGGGCCGGAGGGTTAGCTCAGTGGTTCCGGCACCTGCCTCACAAGCGCAAGGTCCTGAGTTCGATCCCCGGTAACCACATACAATGTTGGGTGTGGTGACTCACGCCCACCAACAATCAATACCACATACCACACTGCCGGGCGTGGTGGCTCACGCCTGTAATCCCAGCACTAGGGAGGCAGAGACAGGAGGATTGCTGAGTTCCAAACTTGCCTGGGCTACATAGTGAGCTCAGGGCCAGCCAGCCTGAACTACAAAGCAAAACCCTGTCTCAAAAATAAATAAATAAATAAACTGTTAAGATTTAAACCTAAAATGCCCCCCTCATGTACTCAGGGATGTTTTTTGTTTGTTTGTTTGTTTTTTGTTTGAGACAGGGTCTGGCTTTGTAATTAAGGCTGGCCTTGAGCTCACTATGTAACCCATGCAATCCTCGAACTCAGCAATCCTCCTGCTTCTGCGTTTTGAGTGCTGGGATTACAGGCATGAGCCACCACACCTGGCATTGTGTATGTGGTACTGATTGCTGGTGGGCATGAGTCACCACACCTGGTATTGTTGTATGTGGTTACCGGGATTGAATTTAGGACTTTGCACTTGCAAAGGAGATGCTGGAACCACTGAGCTAAATCCTTGGCCCAGGGATGGGGCTTTTGAAAGGTAACTGGATTATGGAGTAATATACTCATCAATGGATTAATTCTTTCTTGAACTCACAGCCACATGTGCTGTTAGGCAGTAGGGTCAAGTCAGAAGAGGTGGGTCACTGAGGACCTGCCTTCGAAGGGTACATCTCTCTGTGGATCTTTCCGGTGCTTTCTGCTTACTGCTGCCCTGGGTTAAGCAGCTTTCCTCCACTGTGCCTTTCTGCTACACTATTTTTGCCTTGAGACCAGGTGATCAGGCATGGACAGAGCCCTTTGAAAACATGACCGAAAGAAACCTCTTCTCCTGAAGTCTCAGGTCTCAGGTCTTTTGTCCTGGCAGTAGGACAGTGACTAATACAC
Organism: Thryonomys swinderianus; assembly: GCA_004025085.1. NCBI lineage: Eukaryota > Metazoa > Chordata > Mammalia > Rodentia > Thryonomyidae > Thryonomys > Thryonomys swinderianus. Next base: position 11,971 of record PVIC010040659.1, read on the forward strand.
AAACCTCACTCTGAGGCTACTGAGTGTGTATGTCCATGTCTGTGCTTCAGGATCACAACTCTACACAAGGAGGCCTGTGGTTTTGTCTGATAGCTGGTAGGAATAAACATATCAGGAACATGTCTCATGGTTGTTTGTTTCTGACTTTATTTTCAAAGTAAAACATTTTTACCTGCAGTTATATGTAAGATTACATATAACACTTGCTTTCACTTGATCTTGCTATTTTTCTATCACTGGAGTATTGTAATATGTTTCATTAATTCAGCTATCAGAAGAAACTTTCCTATAGTTTTCAATAAATACTTGTTGCATGAACAAATGAGTGAATGGTTTTCCTCAAGACTTGGTGTAACTAAGCATTCCCTGGAACTCCATTCCAGTGCAGTCAGTCTCAACATGCATCCTGCTCTGCTGTCCGTTGGCAGCATGGACTACTCTAAGGGAGTTCTTCAATTGCATTTACATTATTTCTCTTTTTTATTATTATTTTTTCTTTGTTATTTCTGCCTTTAAAACTTTGAAATTAAAACTTTTGATTAAAAATATTTTCCTTTGAAAGCATTACATAGCTTTTTAATAAGTTGATATAGTGATGCATATAATTGCTTATTCAAAAAAAGCAAAGAGTGGGTCTTTGCAGAATGGACATGAAGGCAGATCCGAGAAACATGGTCACAGCAGGAAACAACTTATGAACACTTTCTTAGATGCCCAGAATTGTAAAATTCATTCAGGTTAACCCATGATGAAACAAGTCTCTCTGACCATTTTCTGGACTTCTATTTCAAAAAGAACAGTTCGTCCTGGGTCTTCTGGCATTAATACATGGACTTGGGAGGAAAGACTTTTCCAATTATCCAGTACCTTTTAAAAACCATTGATAACACTACACAGATGGGAGAAGTGGGGGAGAGAAAGACTTTCCATATAAACATGAAGCTTTTAATAACCACTTATAAAAAATTTAAAAATAATTAATTAGAACATTGCTCTAATACAGGAAGAAATTTTCCTCTTGATTCTGTGTCTTGATTGAGCTATGACTATTGCTGTAACATCTGAATGTGATACTTTTCATCTTAACATCTTTCTCCTCCTTCTGCTTATCCATGAACCACAGTAACTTATGAAGTTGGATTGTTTAGAGACAATTTGCCCCCAGACTTTGAAATAAAGCTCTTCCCTGGGGCGAGCAGGTGATTCATACATGAAGCTAGTAGGTTTATAGAGACTAATTCTGAATGAAGAGGGGTGGGTAGGAATAATCTTTTTGAGAAGTTTCCACTGATCATTAAAACCAGACAGGGGAGACTGTTGTCCCTCTGGCTGCTTTTCTGTGCTGTCTATTCTCTTCATGTACTGTGCTTATTGTTTAAAAGCTCCCTGAGGTAAAAACAAAGCAGATTTTTCTGGCTCTACAATGAGAAAGAAAAGTTTCTCTTTCTTTGGAAAATAAAATCTTTGTGACCATGATCTCATAAGCTCATAGATCTAACATTTGACATAGCAGATTATTATGAAAGACTAGAAAAGTCATTTGTTGGGCAGAGGGGAGAAGTATTTGCTTCAAATTTTCTTTACTTTATTGTCAAAAAATAAAAATTTTAGCAATACTTCATAGAATGCATTTTACTGTAATGGTTATCATGTAGAAAAGTGTACAATATGAATATTTTATGAACTCAGTGAATTATTATAAAATAAATTTCCATAAAACTATAACACTGAGTAAAAGTATGGAACACACCAAGTCTCAGCAGTTTCTTTTGTGTCTAATCTCAGTTACTAGTCTTGTCTCATCCAATAACCAATAATTTCTAAGGAAAGCTTATAATTTAGTTTTGCCTATTTGGACATATTTATGAATAGAATTGCATGATTTCCTTTTTCTCACTCAGTGTGTTGTGAAATTTACATGTGTTGATAAGTGCAGCTGTATTTTCAGTTTGTTTCCATTGCACAGCTAAGACACGACTTATTATCTTGCTGATAATGGGCATTTGAGTTTTTCCTGGTTTGGATCCTTAGGATAGCACTGCTGTGAACACTCAGGGATGTGTCTGTTGGTGTAGAATGACTGGGTCAGAGCATGTGTATATTTTCCTTAGATATCCTTACTATTTTCCAAAGTGATTGCACTAATTTACACACCCCCTGGCTATACAAGGAAGTTCATGTCACTCAACAAGCTTGGTACTGTCAGTCATTTAAATTTCTGCCAGTCTGGTGGGTGTAAAACAATGTTTCACTATGGTTATAACTTGCAGTTACCTATTAACTATTTCAATTAATTGAACACCTTTTTTTTTTTTTTTTTTTTTTTTGAGACAGGGTCTTGCTTTGTAGTTCAGGCTGACCCTGAGCTCACTGTGTAGTCCAGGCAAGCCTGGAACTCAGCAATCCTCCTGTCTCTGCCTCCCAAGTGCTGGGATTACAGGCATGAGCCACCACACCCAGCAGTTGAACACCTTTTTAGTATATGTGCTGCCGAAGCGAGCACAGTTGAACACCTTTTTAGGTGCTTTTGTCCCATTTGGTATACATATTTATGAAGTTTCTATTAAAGTATTTTACCTAGTTTTCTATTGGATTTTCTGTGTTAAATTACAGCTTTTTATAAGTTCTGGATACAGCCCCATTGTTAATAATAGATATTGAAAGTAGCCTTCCATGTGTAGCTAGAATCTCTCCTCATTGAATGATGTATTGGAATAAGCAGAATTTAAAATTTTAATAAATGTCCCTTTTATTCGTAATTTCCTTTGCTTTTTCATTGTTCTAAGAACTCTTCCCTACCTTATGGCCACAGTTATAGCTCATACTATTTTCTGTGAAGTTTACTGTCTTGCCTGTCAATTTTAGAGCTATAATCTACTTAAATTTATTTGTATGTGTGCCATGAGGTCAAGGTTGAAGTATTCTTTATTCTATGTGACTTCTTCTTGACTCAACAACACCTGTAGTAGTAAACTGTCTTTTCCCCTGTCTGTGTGCCATATCCCTGTCCTGTCAAGTGTGGAAGCGCTGTGTGGCTTTGTTTTGGGGCACGCCATGCAATATTGTCTCTCTGTTTATTGGGCAAACAGCCTGTTTCTGTCATTACTGTGTCTTTCCAATAAAGTGCTGCACAGGTCCATTCAGTATCATTCTTGTTCTACTGAACTTTGTCTCCTTTTGTCTTTCCATGTAATTTAAAAATAAATTAGTGAAATTCCACACTAAATTTACTATGATTTGTTGTACCTCATCAAAAGTATGGATCAATTTGGGGAAATTTTACATATTTATAAGGCTGAGTCTTGTAGTTAATGAATATATATTCCTCCTTTTATTTGGGGATTTTTTTTCTCAGTAATGTTTCATAGTTTTCTATGCCCAAATGTTAAAATACTTGTCATAAGGTATTTGAATTTTTAAATTCTTTTATAGATAGATATATATCATTTTAAAGTGTGAATATTTTAATTCTTGCCAACATGTAGAACTTTTTATTAAACCCTTTTAGTGTATATGAAGTGTCTCTGACTTATATTCTTCTAATGATTAGCTGTGTCAAACATGTTTTGATGTATTTGTTAGCTGTTTATTTTCCTTTAGAGAAATATCTGTATAAATCTTTTACCCATTTTCAATGGGATTGTCTTTTTATTATTGAGTCATGAGAATTTTTGTATATTTTAGGTACAAGTTCCTTATTAAATATATAATTACAGATATTTTTGTTACTTTCTTGATGTTGCACTTGAAACACAAATTTATAATTCTGGTCAGTTCCAACTTAATTCTTTTTTCACTTGTGCCTTTGGCATCATGTGTAAGAAAACAGTGCCTTACTCAAAGTTATGTCTACCATCCACTGAATATATTCTTTATGATGTAAGAAAAGGATCCAAATTCATTCTTTGAAACATGAATCTCTACCTTTGTTTTCCCTCAGTGAGTCCTCTTGGTATTGGTGAAAATTAATAGAGAGTTTATTTCTATACTATCAATTCTGCTCTCTCATTACATGTTTGGTAGCAGCACTACACTGTTGATTCTGTACCTTTACTATAACTTTGAAACTTTCCAAGAACATTGGGTTACTCTTGCATTTCCATATAAATTTTAGGAGAAGCTTGTCAGTTGCTGAAATAAACTGAACTGAGTTTTTGGTGGACATCACATTATGTCTGTGTTTGGGATATATTATCATCTAAGTCTGTCTTTTAGGCTTCAAATCTTAGTCATTAAATCTTTGGACCCATGACCATAAGGTGGCTTTTTGTTTACCTAGGTTTTCTTTCACTTCCTTTCATAATAGTATCAGTTTTCAGTGTACAATTTTGTATTTCTGTTGTGAAATTTGAATATGCAGTTTATTATTCTAATGCTATTGTAAATGCTGGCGTGGCTGTGGGGAGAAAGGAACCCTTCTCCACTGTTGGTGGGATTGCAGACTTGTGCAACCATTGTGGAGATCCGTGTGGAGATTTCTCAGAAAACTAGGACTACAGGTCCCATTTGACCCTGCTATACCCCTGCTAGGAATATACCCAAAAGAATTTAAAAACTCACATTGGAAAGACAGATGTACA
>PVIC010040660.1:0-16571 GCA_004025085.1 Thryonomys swinderianus
TATATATATATATATATATATATATATATATATATATATATATATATATATATTCACACAAAGCACTTTCCACAAGAGATAAAAATGTTTTCAAACACTATTTCTGGCTAGCATTGTCATATCCAATTGGCTTTTTTTTTTTACTCCTTTGTTTTCCTCTTGATATAAATACTCAGGAGGCTAGTTTGAAGCCGACTACCTATGACTATTTCAAAGTATGGCCCTTTGGCAGTCCTACAAGCACTCAGCCAAGATTAACTTAAAACCTGTATCAATGACTGCAAGCAATTACAGAGAACTGCATGTCAGTAACGCTGGATAGTGCCAAGACATGTTACAAAATCTTCAAGTAGAGGCAAAACAGATACTCTGATACTAGATGCCCTTGTATCATGAAAGAAATTAGATGGTGTTAGCATCAGCGTTGCCAGATGTAAACTGGACAATGAGCCTAGGACTCAGGAGCCATGATCTACAACGCATCTCAGGGTCTGGGGTTGGTATTTTAATCTGATTCTTGATGAGACCACTTGGCGACAGCTCCCACTCAAGATGCTCAGCAGGTGCTCAGGCTGCCTCACTGTGTTACAATCTACTACTTCTGGCTGCCTCTGGAGCCCTGAAGCAAATTTAAATGCTCCACAGACACTCAGCATTTCCCAGCATCTTGTGGTACCTGACAGCTTCCTGTCTGTTGGGCAGCTGCAACTCAGCAATACCATCTGTAGCATGAAACTGCCTGTGAAATGCATGAAGGAGAGTTCTCTCCAACTGCACCTGCCTGCAGGATAAAGCTTGGGATTTCCATAAGGGCCGCAATGTGGCAGAAGCAGTATTGTGCAACAGTCCAGAAAGGGAATATGTATCCTATTCTACAATGATTGGTTATATACATGATAATCTGAAAGTGCTCAGGGGCACATTATATCCATTTTTAAAAGATTGACATTTATCACAAACCTGTCTTTGTTGTTGAGAGCTGATATCTTATTGAGAAATTTTGCCCACAGCCAGGGGGTGAAGCTATGTCTTCCTTACTGTATATCAGGTTGAACATATGATGAAAATTATTTGGAAGGAAAGTGGAGGAAAGAAGAAATAAAACCCACATTTTTGACAGCTTAAAAATAGGTATAGTATAGGAAAGTGTTCTGTTGTGGAAGCAAAGTACTTTTTTCTGTCTAGAAATAGTCTTGGTGCTCAAAAAGTGCTATGCAGTTTATGTTATATTTCATAAATTTCTTCCTAATCTCTAAGATTTTCACCAAAATATTTAGCTGAATTTTATGAGTAGGGGATATTCAAGTTTTAAAAATATATAATGTTATTGGCTCTAATAGAAGTCTTGAACAAGACATGAAGTCCTAGGTAATCATTTGGGGGAAAGTGTGGCTACAGAGTTTAAGAAAGTATCTCTGAAATCAAGGAAGGCAAAACTTCAATACTGGAAGTCTTCTGGTTATAAGATTGGAGACTTTATATACCATGATGAAAAAGTCACCTTCAGAAAGGAACCCTAGGGAAGAGAAGGATTGAACTTGTGTCAGACAGCGACGACTAGATTGCATTTATGACTATCCTGTATGTAACTACAGACAGTATTCCCCCAACCATAACCAAACAATAGTGCTGTGAAGTAGGCATTCCTTCGCCACTTGTAAACCAGTTATCAGAGGAGTTTCCTCAATTCATTCACTTATCCTTCAATGTGTCAGCACTCTGTCACTAGGGATGCAAAGCTGAATGGGACAAAGTCCCCTCAAAAGGAGCTCATGATCAAACCATCCCAATTCATGGGTCAGATATGTCAATAGAAAAGTTACTGTACAATACTCCATAATATATTGTCTTAACTATGTCGTTCAATCTGAGAAGCAGGGTAATGTTACAACAGAGGTAAGATTAGAGAAAAGACAGAAAATCTGATCTGGAACAGTTGTGGAAGGAATGACCTTGAATCAGGTTCTGAAAGGTCAAAGAATTGACTACAAAAACAGAAAGAGCTTTCCAAACAGAGTCCTGAACTGCAATATGTCTGAATGAATTCTGAAATCATCTCTGTCTCCCTGTGAGATCTGTGTCCTTGTCCATTATATCTGAGGGTGCCAGACTTAGAGATTTCTGAGTTCCCAAAACCTAGCTGGGATATAAGGAGGGTTAACGATTAATCAGATACCAAGAGTAAGCTCCAGCCTTGACTAAACCCGTGGCTCTGAGACCTCTGGCATAGATCCTAAGCACAGCTAAAACTAAGCCAGAGATCCTGATCACTTCAATCTTGTACTGGTCTCCAAGAATAGTTTACCTTTCACGTAATCCAGTGAGTTACTTTGTAGCACCTTAGCACCCTGTAGCTTTCTCAGTGAATAATGAGAACTAATTTATTGAGAGCTACGAAGTAGGCACTGGTCTTAATCATTACTTATGTAAACTCATTCAAGAGAGATAATTAAGTAATTTCCCATTCAATAGACAAAGGAAGCAAAGCATTGAGAAATTAGATTGGCATCTGGTAAACATATATTTGTAAAGTTAACAGACACTCTAGAAAGGTACTTGTGGGGTAGTAAATCCACTAGGACATCATTTGAGTCAGAGCTACAAACTGATTCAGAGATTTTCATTTTTTAAATTTTATGTATAAGGAACTCCCATAATTCCAGGTACTGGTAGTTAGTTGAAGCAACCTAGAGACACAGGTGAGGAAAAGAGAGAAAAGGATTTCCACATGACTCAAGGGGATAGGTATCACATTATTACAGACAACTAAATTAGATAGAAGTTATTATACAGCCAGAGACAGACTAGGTCCTCAAGGAAGTCGGCACAAAAAATAGAGACGTCAGAATTGTGGCTGGAGGCAAATCAAAAGAGAGTCAGGCCACAGGATGGAGATGCAATAGGCAGACATTTGAGATAAACAGCAATTTGAGACTCTACTGTGATTAGCAGCACCTGCTCCAGTGGGTCCAGCTAGGCACCAGGTGCACAGCTGGGGGACCAGAACACCTGGACCCACACTCACCTCCTTTCCAAGGATTTCTATGATCTTTCCATGTATGCCACTGGGTCAATATTAGCTAAACAACTATACTTATAATCTGTATATTGATTGTAGCTTGATACACATTATACCACAATGTGATTTTAGCCCAGACAGCCCTGGTGGCCACCCACTTGAGACCTCTCTTGGAAATCCAGGAGCTATTCTTCTTCTCCCTACATCAAATAAAATTCTTCTCATTTCCTCCTTTGGTTTTTAACTTCATTACTCAATATAGTGAGAACACAAATAGCCCATCTAACAAGTGGTAAGTTATGTTTTTTCCTACCAATAGCCAGCTTACACTTGAGGTACCTTTATATGCTCTTGATCCTCCAAAGAACCTCAGAATATTCCTGGTAGTGTGACATCACTGTCCTTTCACAATACTTGCCAGTTGGATATTAGCCTTTTAGAGAACTTTTACTCCTCTTTCTCACCTCCAAGACTTCCTTGAAAGGAAAAACAGATTTAATCAAGAGCAATTTGCTGCAGTGCCATAATTGCCCCATGAAGGACATTGCTGCCTGTGGTGTTTTGTACTCCTGTGAGTCCTGTCCTGGGCTCGTTCCCTTTAGTATAATTCAAGCACATCTATTGTTGATTTCTTGACATGTGAGGTTGCACCATTGACTCTCTGTCTTCTACCTAGAAGGAAGCAACCAAGCCTTTTGAAAAAGAGGACAACATTCTATTAAATAAATGTCCATGGATCAGATTCTGACTATTGGAATCCTTCCCATACTTTAAAATTTACATACTGCCCAAGGCAATTCTTAAAACATTCTCTGTCTCACATATGAGTGATTTAGTTTCTTCTTAGTTGCCTTTGGCTTGACTTCTGGATTTCTTCTTTCTCTAGACTTAGGAAAGTATTTTAGGATATAGGTTCTACTGTTACTCAGGTATGGCAAGAACAGCAGATCAGGGGATTACTACTAAAACCAGAACCTGCCATGGTAGAAGATCCCTAAAGGAGAGGCTACATGAAATGCTAGGTTAGTCCAGAGGCAGAGGAAGTGAGGGGTAATGTAGACTGGAGCCTTTTAGGACTTTTAGTGATAATGAATGAATGCCTGAGCCTAGGTAGGCAGACTTAGGATGAGCCATTTGAATAACTTCAGTGAGCTCCAAGAATGTGCTTAATGTCTGGTGTCTGGTCCTGGGGGGATCAGGGCAGAGGAATGTCCATATGGGAACCCTACAGTTTGGGGCTAAGGGCTTTGGACTGGCTTATTTCCCTATGAAAACTATGCTTGCAGGCAAGCCTCTTGCTATATAAGAATTAATTGACTCTAGGAGTGACAGTCCCATAGGGTCACTGAGACCCAAGATTTCAGAGCATCAAATACAGAAACTGAAAATCTTGGATATGGCAGAAGAGAGCTGCTTGATTTTTCTCTGCTGAGAAAGTGTCTCTTTTTCTCCAAGGTTCACTCGTGAAGCATCTTTTAACAACTGAGGTTCTCTGACTCATCCTGGGAACGCTCCATTTTCTCTGATTTGCATCTAAAACTTAAAATATCTGAAGTCAGCAGTGGATTTGGAATTCACACATCTTTGTATGTGAGGCTGGTTTCCTTGGATCTAACAAAATTTTCTCTTTCGAAGAAGGAATTTTATGGCTGTCTAAAATGCTGAATATGGGTTCACAGATCCTTAGGTCACATATGAATAGACAGTTTGTTCTACTGATTATGGGTCAACAACTAAGAAATCAACCAAATTCATCAGAAGCCAGATCAAGCCAGTCATTTCATGGTTTCAACAATAGGCCAAAACCAGGTCTTCTCTATAGTAGCTCTCGCCCCAGATGCAAATTAGAGTCATCCAAGGAGCTTTAAAAAATATACCAATTTAAAAAATACATACACACACACACACATCTGATCCTTACAGAAGAGTAAGGAAGTAGAGAGTAGATCCAGAAACTTGTTTATTAGTGCATATTTATAGGACATAATAATTATACTTATTATGGGGAGTTGGTTCATGGTCGTATATGTAATACATCTTAATTCTTTTCATTTTCATTCCCGGCACTTTCCCTCCCTCCTTCCTCCTTCCAACTCTTGATCCCCTTCCCCTTTAAACCCTTTCTTTAAACCTTCTTTTCACTCCCATCCCCTCTTTTTCTGCTTCCCTTCATCTCTTATTCTTTTAAAATTTTTTAATTTTTTTTTTGAGACAGGGTCTCACTTTATAGTTCAGGCTGGTCCTGAGCTCACTATGGTGCCCAGGCAAGCCACCGCAAACTCAGCAATCCTCCTGTCTCTGCTTCCCGAGTGCTGGGATGACAGGCGTGAGCCACCACGCTTGGCACTGTGGTATGTGGTATTGATTGCTGGTGGGTGTGAGTCTCCATGCTCAGCACTGTATGTAGTTACTGGGGATCGAACTCAGGACCTTGCGCTTGCAGGGCAGGTGCCGGAACCACTGAGCTAAATCTCCGGCCACCATCTCTTATTCTTTGATCCCCATAAAAAAGATCTCTCTACTTCCTACTTACCAATCTTCTATTTTGCTCTTCTCTCTCTCTCTCTCTCTCTCTCTCTCTCTCTTTCTTTCTTTCATATAAGAGAGTTTCACATATAAGAAAACTCATGGGAACCAAAAATTAAAAATCCATTTTAACCAGATATTCCCCTTCTAGGTATCTTCCTGAATAAGTTAGGGACATGATATTACAGAGATACTTATGTTTGTAGCAAATGATTTATAATAGCCAAACCTTGGAAAGCACCCTACATGCCCAACAACAGACTAATGGAAAAAATGCATTACTTATACAAAGTAGACTACTACCTTGCCATAAAGAAAGCCAGTCTTCACTTGCAGTTGTCATTCTGGTGTGAGAGTGGAGACAGACCCTCCAGCCAAGAGGTATCCCAGCTCCTGATGGGGTTCGTGTGCCACACCAGGAGAGGTTGAGAGATGTCTGACTCGGTAAAGGAGCCTTTTCTTTGTGAGTCTTCCAGATTCCCCAAACCAACTCCCAGAAGTCGGATCACTGGGAAAAGCAGCAACAGAACACTCCTTTAAGAAGCTGGCTTGTTTCCACAAGAACAAAGAAGATGGACTGATATGTATTGGGAATTCTTAGGGTTTCCATGAAACCTGGGGGAAGGGAGGAAAGTCTACAAGAAAATCTATACCTGGAGGCTGGAGTATCTTGGTAAACTTCCAGGTGGAATCTCCTGCCTTGGAAATTTCATGGCTTAAACACTGTGAAACTTTACTTGGGACCTTTGGAGACTGATTATGGAAAACCTTTCTTGCCTATTCCAGGTTTCTCCTTCCCTCATTAAGCATCTAAAATAATAATGTTATTGGGGATGCAGAAGTATTCAGAATTAATTAAATGGGTTTTTCAAGATCACTGAGAGGCCTTCTTCAGATTTTCATATGTAAGATATGAACCTGTCAGTTATATTAATGATATTGGTTCTAAGCATCTGTAAAATAAAAATGGTAATAATAGTTGCTATTCCTTTGTACATTATGATTTATAAAGTATTTCCCACAGAATTGTGAGAGCTAAACTTTAACAAGTGTTTTCTGTGTACTAAATATTGAGTATTTTATATGCATGCTCACCGTAAGTTTTACAAAACCCTATGGAAGTATTATTATAGGTAAGAGAGCTAGTCAGACATGTGGTAGGTAGGTAGTTTAGGGCCAGCCCCTGAAAAGCCTACACACATACACACGTCTAAGCCTTACAGAAGAGTAAGGAGAAAGGAGAAAACAGTCCCACTCATGTAAGGTGAATAGAATAGCAATGATTGACATCTCTGGGGTGGAGCATCAAGACTTTGACTCACCTAGAAGAGTTTCCCAACTAAAGACCCTATACCCTTGCTATGTGACTTGATTTCTCACTGGACATCCTATGATTAGTACTGTTTAAGCACTCCACTTGCTATAATCCCATTGGTTAACTATGGTTTGCCTATTTCTTTTAAAACTTATCAGAAGCCCCCACTTTAAGCCTACCTCACCTCTTGGATTTGCTCCACAAAAGCTCTCTGAGAAGTGAGGTAGGTGGGTTACCCACCTTTCCGGGTTCCCCCCTTCTATCTCTCTTAGGCAGACGCTGTTCTCTCAATAAAATTTTGCTACTCTAACCTCGACCGTTCATTCCTAAAATTCATTCTTCAATTTTAGAGAACATAAACCTGCATTTCAGGTTGGGAGCTAAACCTTGATCCCCCATATCAGTATGATTATCCCTAATTTATCCCCCAAAAGTGAGGGCAGATTGAGAATTTGAGGGCAGTTAAGAATTTGCTGAGGGGTGGGAGATTTAACTCAGTGGTTCCGGTGCCTGCCTTGCAAGCGCAAGGTCCTGAGTTCAATCCCTGGTAACCACATACAATGCTGGGCATGGAGACTCACGCCCACCAGCAATCAATACCACATACCACAGTGCCGGGCGTGGTGGCTCACGCCTGTAATCCCAGCACTTGGGAGGCAGAGGCAGGAAGATTGCTGAGTTCGAGGCTTGCCTGGGCTACATAGTGAGTTCAGGGCCAGCCTGAACTACAAAGCAAGATCCTGTCTCAAAAAAAAAAAAAAAAAAAAGAATTTGCTGAAGTTTTCACATTGAAAACTGATGGAGTCGGGTCTCTAATTTGGGAGCATCTAGCTTCAGAGCTGGTGCCCTCTCTACAGAAACCAAGTGGGAAGCCAAGTAAAAAACTTTTTTTTTTTTTTACTGAATCTTCTTGTTCTTCCAGATCTCTAAGTATAAACAAGACTTTTATCCTTGGGTCCCTTTTCTCTTCACTCGGATTTCTTAGGTGGAATCATTCATTTACACTATACATCACGGACTTCCAAATTTTCATCTCAATCACCAGCCTTTCCCATTTACCTAAACTGTGAGACCACATAACCAGAGTTAATCCACATTTAACCTACATCTGTCCCCTTCTCCTCCCTGAACAAATGGAATCTTGAGAATGTGCTTTTTCACCAAACAGCAACTTCCTTCTGTAACATGCTTGTGGTTCCCCAAAACAGATAAACATAGAGATAATTTTAAGACTTGTTTTTCCTGCAACTGCCCTGTGATGTTCTGCCCTTGACCCTTTACTCAATTACCTGTTTGCTCTGCAGCTGGCCTGTGGTGTTCCGTCCTTGCCCCTTTACCCAGTTCCTGCCCAAAACTCCTCTATGTAAGACAATTGTAGCTGCAATTCAGCACTTCACTTCGCTAGGAAGTGGAGACCACACACGTGAATAAACTTCTACTTTTTAATTTCTGCTGTGTGTCCCATATGGAATTATCTCTCGTTCTGTGGCGTTACACAAACATCGAGTGTCTATTATTCCTTTACAGTTTGGTGTTTAATAGGCATCTCGAACTTAACATCTTGAAAACCAGCTCTGTAGTTCTTTTTCTCAGTGCTTACCTTCTCTACTTCACTCTTTTCTATCTCAGTAAATAGCCCCACCATTCTTAACTGTGCTTATGTCAAAACCCTTCTGTTGCCTGTCTTGCTCCTGCCCCATAATCAATACTCAGATAAATATCACCCTTTCCACCTTCAAAGACTATCCTAGGCCTGACTATGCAGTTTTTAATGTAAAAGTTCAAGCCATTGTGTAAGGTTAAAAGACTTGTGCCCTTTTTAGAGGAATGCAGGCTCTGTGTGGTTATGAGCAACAAGCAGTTTTCAAGCAGCTTTGTGGTTTACAGCTGACAGTCAAGAGACTTTGACACCCACCTCTATGTAGGCAGCACTGCTCCTCCTAGTGAAGACTGCCAGGTGTACCCAATTCCCCTATTAGACCAAAAGACCAATCCCTAGCAATAAGCCCAGTATACAACCAACCAGGTATCAACTCTCAAAGGGGTAAAGATAAGAGCCCTACCTATTTCACATCCGATGGCTGTAGAATGATCGAGTTAGAGGGTGGAATATAGTCACCCAAAATGGCCTTTGCAAATTACGGGGCTTCTGTCCATTATCTACCCAGTTTGTCCCAGTTTTTGACCTCCATCGTGTAAGCCTCAGCTTGGGTTACTGGGCTCATGCTTCAGCCCCCACCTCATGTTTCTATTCCAGGAAGCTGTGTTTTCCCTTGACTGAGCCTCTCATGGGTGTTAGGCCCTGCTTCACCCTCACAAATTCCTTATTAAAAAATTAAGACTGGGTCTGGAATCCTCATAGAAGAATTCAAATTCTATGACTGAAAAACAGATGTCTCAGCTGACCTGTTTGGTAAACAAAAGTGGTGTTCTTATGTATATGTAGGCTTGAGGAACACTGGATTTCTGAGAGCAAACTGATATATCCCTTGATAGAACTATGACTCTGAAAAGATTTCTTCAGCAGTACTATTTTCATATCCAGCCAATTGGCCTGGGTTCCTTAGGTTTTATCCACATATAGGCCCTTTCCCCTATCAGAGGATGATTAACCAGGAGATTCTTCAGGGATGGCTCGGGGTGGAATCATCATCTTGACAGAACTACACTGGAGACAGTTGCTTTGTATATGGGTCTTCCCAGTCTGTCATTCCAAGCCAGGTCCAGACAGGCACTGAGACAGGCTTCTGCGGGGCTGGGAAGAGTGTAACAACTGTGCTGGTTCACAGAGGGCCTGTGTCTCCCTGAGCCTGGGATGGCACATATAATAATGAAGATTCAATTACCCCTGTGTTTGGAAACAGCTTGTCCCTTCTCACTCAGACCAAAGTGCTCAGAGGGACACAGCTGAGCAGCTGGGGGGTTGGAGAATGATACAGGCCAGACGAATTTTACCTAGGCCTTAGAGCCAGAAATTGACTATGTAAGAAATACCTTCGAGAAGTTACCACAGAGATTAAAGCTTACAGACCTCTGTGTTCATGGCACCTGTGGGATGAGAATTTTAAAGCCTTTCAAAGAGTGAGGAAGTGATTTCTCAAGGCCAAGTTTTTCCCATGACCGAGTAGAGTGAACAGCAAAAGAAGCATCTGACACCCAGGAGAGGGTCCTGGAAGTCCCAGGAAGAAGAAACCTATCTTTAAGTCAGTGCCAGCCTTGGATCTGAACTCCTCCATCCTCTGACTCTACAGACAAATATCTCCATATACAAGATCTCATCTGACCTTCCTAAGATCCCAGGAGTCCCGTAGGGCTGTGTGTTAATTCCCTGGGTGAGCCATAACAAATTACTACTAACTGGGTGGCTTCCAGTAGAAACTTATTGCCTTACAGTTCTGACCAGAACTTAGAGTTCTTCAGCAGAATCCATTCCAGACCTTCTTCCCAGCTTCTGTGGCCACTGGTTTCTACAAGCATCATTCCAATTTCTGCTTTCCTCCTTCTGTGTACCCATGTCTTCTTTTCTGACTTTTCTAGGACACCTCTCATTGGGTGTAGAAGTCCCCCTAAGCTCACACATCTGAGAGCCTTACTTTATCTCTGCAGAGGTCCTTATCTAAATAAGGTCACACTCTGAGGTTCCAGGGGGACATACATTTGGGGAGCCACTATTCAATTCACTATAGGCTGACATTGTTCCTCTTCCACAGAGAGGGAAATAGAAGATTCAAGATGTTAAATTTCACGTCACAAAGTTATTAATGAAAAGGCCAGAACTAAAACCCGGGAGACATGGCACACCACATTTACAGGGTTACTTGAAGGTTATGGTTCCCAACACCTTGTTTTAGTAGTAAATGGGCATTCTAAGGTGTTTGTCATTCATTGTAGACAAAGGAAATATCTTTGCCTAAAATATTAAGAGACAGTGTCAGCATCAAATCAACTTATACTCTGAGTTGCCTGTTTTCATCAGAAATTTCCTTCTCAATTTGTAGACAATTTTCTTTAGAGCCATAGTTTCTGAGAACACACTTCTTTTCAGACTACTTACTTTTTATGTGAAAACACTTATCAAGTGCCTAATACGTGCCAGATACTCTTCTGGCAGCACAGATAAGAAAGTATAGCCTTTGTTTGCAAGATGCCCATTATCAGATGACAAAAAATGTGTCCAATACACCATTGCAGTCCAAATGTAAGACAGGAGCGGAAGAGTGGATTTAGGAAAGAAAAAGGCCAAGAATGAAGACTTTAATTGTGTCAGGGAACCACAAAGACAGGATACTAAAGCCGAGCTTTTATGAAGTCTTGATGGAAAACTAGTGAGTCCTCAAGGAGCGAGGTAGGGAAAAGATACTATGTCAAGAATTGGTACTTAAAAGCAAATAGAGATTTGTGTGCATTTTAGGGGAAGAGTTAGTATTTATTAAAAGGTTAACAAGGACGCAGGGACCATATCACTACTATCTTTATGTGCTAGTCCTATGCTAATTATTTCACAATATATACATATATCAAAATAACACAATGTGCTACCTTAAATATGCATAATTCATGTGCATGTTGGGAGGAGAGTTAGAATTTCAGATTATATTCTATACTATTGACAAGCTTTAAGCAGGGTGAAGTGCATGTAGATGGATTTGTGTTTTAAAAAGAGCCACCAGTGTGGAGAATATGTAAGTAACAGAGGCTAGGTTTGGAGATAAGAACTTCAAGAGGCTTTTTAAATAGCCTCATTGTCAGATGCCTGGACCCTCATGAGGCATGTGCCACTGGAGATGGGAAGTAGTGACAGACCAGAAAACTATTTTTGCTCCCACAGCACTCCTACTATAATATACTGTTCATGTACTACATTTTACTGTATTTTCAGCTTATGAGTGTGCTTCTGCAATTAATCTGTCTCCTTCAGACTGTACTGTATTCATCTTGTTTTGCAGAACCTGATAAAGATGTGCAATAAATACATACTAATTACATTTTTAATGAGCCACAACCAATTCAAATCATCACAGAGACATGGGAGGTGAGGAGGAAAGAATAAGTCTGAAGTGCCTGTGATGGCCTTGCTCACGTGGCTGGAGAGGAGCAGCACCTTCACTTATACAATGTAAGGATCTGGAGGAAGCGACTGAACTGACAGTCTTCACCTGAACCTGTGAGTAATGTGCAAGGTCTGGCTCTGGGGACATCATGCTGTCAAAGACACCTCTTGGACTCAGCTCCTAACCTTCAGCTCAAGCTATAAGGGGAACAGTATGAGAAAGTCTGTGTCCTTGATAACTAAATGCAACAGCCCTAGCTAGACTTGAGAATGTCCTACTTTCCATGTTCTCAACATAAAAGAGCTTGTTCTCTCTGAAACTGGCCCTAACATGCTTCCTTGAAACTGTATAAAACAAACATGCTCCACAGGTTTGATGTGGTAGATTGTCTACTGAGGGCTGTGTCCCACCTGGACCCAGCTTTTCTCTTTACATTTGTGTCTGTATGTTTTTTCTTTATCTCCTTGTGGCCCCCACTCAGGTCTCAGGTTCACTGCGCTAGTCGAGGCAGTACAGAAATACTATGAAGTTTGGTCTTCTCTGGTCTTATTGTTGCTGTTATTAGTTCACTGAGGAAAGATGCCTCATAAGACCCAGTTTAGTACTGTTGTAAGAACTTCATACATTTTCTTAGGCTGACTTGCCTGATGGGGAAAACTCAGCATGTGATGACCCAATATCACCAGAGTGGGATTCTAGAGAGCTGAACTCTACCTTTGTCCTGCTCTGCTACTAACTCTGACCTGAGAAAATAGGTTCAACCTCTCTGAGGAGCTCTGCTTACAAGCCTAAGTGTCCCCAATATCACTTCCGCCTGGAGATCTTCCCTTGGGATCTCCCAATATTTTTTTCAGCTTTAATGAGATATTGGCATAGAGTATGCAGCAGGCTATGGTACTTTGATGCATGAATATGTTGTGAAATGATTAGCACAAACAAATTAATATATCCATTACCTCATAGTTAATGTTCTTTGTGTGTGATGAGAATGCTTAAAGTCTACTTTCTTGGAAAATTTCAAGCATATGTTATTAATAACAATAATCACCATGATGTACGTTAGACCTTCAAAGATTATATATCCTATCATTGAAGCTTTGCATCTTTTGAGTAGTCAAATTGTCCAGTCACTGCTGGTCCCTGACCATATCTCATACTTTATCACTGGTTACCTTGTACATAATTCAGTATGACCATCTTCAGTTGCTTGTTGTAGATTAAAATTATCAAGGATAGGGTTTATAGAATACTCACCAAGAGTGCAGAGTATATTGCTACATACCCAATAATCCTGCTGAATGAGTAAGTGGAAGGAACTTATTAACAGGTGGGAAGATTGATCTGGAAGATTCCACCTACTTCTTATACTTCTTTGACAACTACTGCCTGGTCTGGGGAATAATTTTCCAGGAGCAGGGATAGATGAGGGGAAAGTGGGCAGATTTCTGGAAAGAAAGAACCTAACCATTCTTATAGGCCAGCACTTCCTGTGAGAGTATGGCAGCCATTTCTCTCACTCTCTACATAGCCTACCTTCAGCTCAGTAAATAACAGGATGAGAATGTGGCCTATTAAGTCTGAGGAAAAAATTGAAAGATTCTGGATGGGCAGGTTGATGGCTCCATTAAAGGCTCCTACAAAATCTCATCAGTTTTGCTCCCAGTCAAGGAGAATGCTTCTAATTTTATAGTCTGTACACATCTCCAGATTGGCCTGGTTGCTTATTTCAACACCCAGTAGTCAGCACAGACTCTGGTAAAGATTCTCCCTGAGATGAGAATCCCATACGCCTTACTAATACCTCCAGAGTCCAGGCTGGAGCCTGCAGATGGATATAAGGTCATCATCTAGGTAGGGCAGGAAACCATTCTCAGCAGCAGTGTTAACAGTGCCAAAGGCTCCTCTCTACTGTGAGGGCTCCTATTTGTAATGGACTAAAATAGTCAAGGCTGTGGTGACTCATGCCCACCTGGTATTTGCCTAATTAATTCTGGTTCTTAAATGTCCGCTCTTCAGTCAGTAAAAGTGATGGCTTGGAGCCTTTGGGGAGTGGGACACACCAGGAACTCCAGACAACAGTTTGTAGGAAACAAAGAAGTAGAAGAGTATGTCAGAGAGTGGGAACCCCTCAGCTACCCAGGGACACTGCTGTGGAGGTGGCAGCAAGGCAGAGGGCCAAAGGCTCTTTCCTGCAGGGAAGATGCCAAGCAAGGGGGGACTAGTTAGATATAGACACTACTACCTTCCTGACAGAGAGACAGGCACTGCTCTAGGTCTTGGGCTAAGGGTTGACAGTGAGCATGGCAATGGAGGATGACTTCTGGAACTTCCAGTCAGGAGCACCACTTATTCTAGACACCCAACAAATGTGCTATTTAGAAGAATTTTGATGAGAATACAAATAATTTGGGATGCTGATCAGGGATTTCAGGCCTCAGAAAATAGCCACTTTTAAAATTTTGTGTTCATTCAAATCCTCCAGGAAGCTGGTAAAAAATGTAAGGCCACAAGCTCTGCCCATCAGAGACTCCTCACTGGTGTTTCAAATGATGCTGAAGCAAGTAGTCCTCACACCAGCTCCAGGACTCCAGGAGGGATAGCTAGAGAAATTGCTCATTCCACCACAGAAGGCATCCCTTCCAGAGACACCTTTCATACTGCTAATTATCTCACCCTTTTCTCCAAACTCATGGCTCAAAACCCATTTATTTAAACCCAGTACCTGGGACACTGAGTCTTGTTGGATTAACACACACTTGGGCAGATGGGTGACCCTCAGAAGGAGGACCTTTAGCCTCTCACTTC
Source organism: Thryonomys swinderianus (assembly GCA_004025085.1). Taxonomy (NCBI): domain Eukaryota; kingdom Metazoa; phylum Chordata; class Mammalia; order Rodentia; family Thryonomyidae; genus Thryonomys; species Thryonomys swinderianus. The sequence continues at coordinate 14,717 of PVIC010040660.1, forward strand.
CCTCCCCAAGGTCCTTCTTTTACCTGCCTCCAAAGAGGATTCTCCTTCTGGGATCTATCCTCACTTCTTATTCTCTACACATTCTCATTGCTTCAACTGCTGTCTTATCTTGATAGCTCCTCCTAAAATATTTTGAACCCAGATCTGTTTTAGGATCTCTCAACATATTCAATGGCTTATTGTGTATTTCTGCTCAGATGTCTGATAGAGCTTAAACTCATTTCAGAAACCAAACCCTTCACCTTTTACCTCTGCTATATGAACATTATCTTCTTGAGTTCTATATTTTATAATTCAAAATTTTCACTCATTTTTATGTTCTATATAAATTATTACCTTTTCAGAAGTTCTTCAATTATCTTATCTAAAATGGTAGGCTATACCACCTTCCATCAATCCTTTCTGCCTTTCTTGTGTTTTGTTCATAGGATATATTAAAATTTAAACATAATTGTATATCTTTGGTTTATTTTCTGTTTCCTCCACTTAAGGACTACAGTGGCATGGAGTTTGTCTCATACACCACAGCATCTGTAGCACATAGAATGTGCTAGCATATCTCTATCACATGCTCAGAAGATGGTAAATATTTGCTAAGGGAATGAATGAAAGCATAGTCTCAGAATTATGCAACAGACTCCACAGAGCTGTTTTTTAAATGCACACTCAAAGGCCCAGATCACATTGTAAAATTAATTTCTAGGGAAAGAGCCTAGAATTAGCATTCTCCACAAAATTCTGCAAGTTGGTTTTTATAAGAATTGTTTGCCGATGAGATTTGTCACTGATACTATCTACATTTCCTTCCTAAGTGCCTTTGAAATTAGGCCCCCACTCAACATCATAATATGGTTAATATCTAGAGTCATCCTTCTTGAGGCAGCTTCAGTGAGGCAGACATCTGCATTATGCCATGCTTAGCATCTCCCCTCAGAGTTTCACAGGTTTGTAGCTACTGCTCCTTCTGCCTGGAAAGATATCCCCAACTCCGCTGCTTTTATCCTTAGTCAACAACCACTCGTCACATCTTCCCGGTCAGGTCTGGGTCCTCTCTCAGAAAAAGTACACTCCTAGGTCACAGCTGGACTGCAATGACTTTACTACTAAGTTACAGCTCTTAAACACTAGATCTGTGCCTCTAGCTCTGAATTTCCAGTGCCCATAAGCAGGAAGGAGTGTACCAAAGCCAGCTTGCTCTAGCCTGGCATGTCTCTCCCCTGTTCTGTACCTCCACAGGCTGCTTGTTATCAGCCCCAGAGGGACTACTTTTGTTACAGAGAGTAGCAACTGTTATAAATCATGACCTATCCTCCCAGCGCTGGTTAAACACTTAGAAGAATCCCATTACCCACTGAGTACTGTGGCTAACACCAAGTGCACATGCAATCAAGCAATGTTTGTTGGGCATGTGAATAAATGTATAGGTGAAAAATAGCTTTTAAAGATCAAGATTTTTTTTTTTTTTTGAGACAGGGTCTCACTTTGTAGTTCATGCTGGCCCTGATCTCACTATGTAGCCCAGGCAAAGCTTGAACTCAGAATCCTCCTGCCTCTGCCTCCTGAGTGCTGGGATTACAGGCATGAGCCACCAAGTCTGGCATTTGTGGTATGTGGTACTGATTGTCAGTGGGTGTGAGTCACCATGACCGGTATTGTTGTACACTGTTACCAGGGATTGAACCAGGGACCTTGCGCTTGCCAGGCAGGTGCTGAAACTACTGAGCTAAATCTTTGGCCTGAGGATCAAGATTTTTATGAAGCCTCTGATGTTATGTTGATTCCTAGTATGACACAGTACCTATCTATTCCTTCTTTATAAAATAACCCTTAAAGGAATAATTGTCATTTTCTACTT
>PVIC010040661.1:0-16568 GCA_004025085.1 Thryonomys swinderianus
TACATTTTGGACCTGATTTACACCTTCAGTTGCTCACACTAGTGAAGCAATATGGTATTTACACTTCTGTATCTTATTTACTTCATTTATGAGTATGGTCTCAAAGTACATCCATTTAGCTATAAATATTTCTAACATTCTTTATGACTAATAGTCATTTAGAAAGCATCTTCTTTATTCAATTTCTGGTGGGCATTTGGGCTGTTTCTGAGATTTAGGTATACAAACTGTGGTGCTTTAAACATGGGTGTGTGCGTAATTGTGGTGTAATGCTTTTAATTCTTTCATGAATATACCCAGCAGGGAAACAGGGTCAAACAGACTTTTGAGGATTCTCTACACTGATTTTCACAGTGGATATGATGATCTACATTCCCACCAACTATTATAGAGGATTCTTTTCTTCCCACAGCCCCACCAGCATTTGTTACTTGATAGCTGCCATAGTTTCTGGAGTGAGATGGAATCTCTTTGTTGTTTACATATGCATCTCCCGACTAACCAGTGATGTTGGACATTTTTGCATAGGTTTGCTGCTTTTACTTCTTCATTTAAAACATGTCTGTTAATCTCAGTTGCTCACTTTTTTTTTTTTTTTTTTTTTTTGGAGACAGGGTCTCGCTTTGTAGTTCAGGCTGGCTCTGAGCTCACTATGTAGTCCAGGCAAGCCTCGAACTCAGCAATCCTCCTGCCTCTGCTTCCCAAGTGCTGTGATGACAGGCGTGAGCCACCACACCCGGCACTGTGGTATGTGGAATTGATTGCTGGTGGGCATGATTCTCCACGCCCAGCATTGTATGTGGTTACTGGGGATTGAACCCAGGACCTTGCGCTTGTGAGGCAGGCGCCAGAACCACTGAGCTAACCCTCCGGCCCACAGTTGCTCACTTTTGAATTGGGTTTTTAAAATTTTGGTGTGTTCTTTATATATTCTAGATAGTAGTCCTTTGTCTAAAAAGCAGCTAGTAAAAATTTTCTCACATACTGCAGATTTTATTTTCACCTTGTTCGAAGTAGGTGTTGCTGTGCAGAAGCTTTTTAATAAAATGAGATTCCAATTCTTGCTTCTTTCTGCTAGTTCCTGTGCTACTGAAGTTTTGTTCATGAAGTCTTTTCTTATGCCAGTGTTTCTGAGATTTCTACCTTACCTAATTTTCAGTACGTTTAGCATTTCTGTTTTAATATTTACATCTTAATCTACTTTGATTTTAAATTAGTGCACGGTGAAAGATGTAGATCTAGTTTTAATCTTTGGCAGGTTGGAACTCAGTTTTTCCAGCACCATTTCTTAAAAAGGCTGTCTTTCCTCCATTGAGGGTGTTTGGCTCCTTTATCAAAGATGAAGTAACCTAATATGTGTGGAGCTGTTTTTGCATCTTCTCACTAGCTCAATTGGTGCTCAGGTCTGTTTCTTTGCCAGTATCATACTACTTTTAACAAAGTGGCCTTGTTGTATAGTTGCAAGTTAGTCACTGTGATACCCCATGCCATTTCTGTGTTGCCTAGAATTTCTTTCACTATTGCAAATTTCTTCTAATTTCAGGTGAATTTTTGGACTACTTTCTCTATATCTATGAAATAGTTTGCTGAGATTTTAATCATGATCACACCGAATCTATATAGTAGTTTTGGGGGTATAGTTTCAATATCCGTATATTCAAATTATTTTCTCTTGCTTGGGAATTTTTCTACCATTACATCTTTAAACAATTGTTTAATGTTGTTTGCACTCTCTCCTATTTATTCATTGACTCTTATCAATCTTTTACTGTTCTTCTTTGCATCATATAGCAGCTGCTTGACTGATTTCTCATTGTCCCTTACTATTTTTAAGAAATCTTTCCTTTCTTGGTCACTAACTGCAATCCTGTATTCAATTTTTGAAATTCTTTCTCCAGATTCACTAGTTCTACTTTGCAAGCTCTCAATGTAGTTTTAAACCTTGAATTTCTCTTTGAATCTATTTATTAGATTATGTTTGTTTTTCATTTTGGGATTCTATCATGTTCCTGAGGTCCTCTATCTTTTTAGCTGTGTCTTTCCCCATGATCATCATCTCTCTTACTATCTCAGAGCTTATTTTGGATTTCATTTTTTTCAAAGCTTCTTTTGTTATCAGATTAGAGAGTCTAGGTGGCTGTGTTTCAGGTTTATCTCATTTGTCCCTACTTTTCCCTTTAGAGATTTGGAATTTGGAGTTTGGGTTTTATTTGGGTGTTTTCTCATTTCTATATATTTTTGTTGTTGTTGTTGTTGTTCTGAATGTTTTTAGTTTAATTCCTGGGTTAATGACTAAAATTCTAACTGCAAGTAACTTTCTTGCTAATATTTAGAACCCTTAAAAAGTGATTAATTCCTGGGTCTTCTTCCTGATATAATTTGCCCGTAGGCCTCTGCATAAGACTCAGTGCAATAGCACTTACTACATATCAGATCTGGATGCAATCTCTGGGGCTCCTCATGTGATGGTTCCATGAGAAATCTGGGGCTAAGAGCTTTGCAGATGTTGGGGCAGAGTCCTGGGCCATGCTTCTCTACGCAAGTCCCAGACAATTGTAGCAGTTTCTCACTGAGCTCCAGACCTAGGCACAGTGTCTGAGACTCCTCCTTACACAATGGTTTTGTGAGGAACATTGTCAAATTGTACTTCAGTCTTTATTCTGGGCCCATTTCAATGAACTTCAGTACTAATGAACTTACTTTTTAACAACAAATATATCATAAAGTCCTCTCTACTATGTTCAAACAAAGTTCATAATTAACGTAAACTTCGTGTGTAGTCAATGAATCCAATATAATACCTCCTATATCACTATGGAGATACATGCATTTAATGGCACTAGATGGAATAATAAAATATTTCAATGCCTCTATCTATACATAATATCATCACAAATGTGACCCCTAAATATTCAAAACAATTAAGGAATTTTGAATTGTCAAATAAAACTCTGTATAGTTTTCTAAATGATAGGAAGGTATTTACAAAATTCTAAACAAAATAATGCACAGTATTTCCTTGAATTACATACAAACTACACTGTTGAAAATGTATTTTTTTACAATTAATTAAATGCCTTCATTTTTATGTCTGCAAAATCCAAGTCATAGTACAATTTTCTATAGTTCCTGCTAACTGCATCCTTGGCTATTATTACATGCTAGTAGAGCTCTCACAATTATTATGGCTCAAAATTATCCAATAAGTTTCCAGAATGATCTGTAGAATCCTGTATTATTTCTTCTGAGAAACACTGCTCTGAAATGTGCTTTTGTTTTCTACATTCTCTTCTGAAAATGAGTTGTAGATGATATTTTAACTACAAAAAGATTAATTCTGACCCAATCAAGAAGTACTATAATATATACAACATTAGCATGGTAAAATAAGCTTTCAAAAACTTGCCTCATGGTTTATAAGTAAGCAATAAAACGCTTTATGAGGTCATTGCCACAGTGCAATTTTTGGCATTTACACAGACTTATTAGATGTTGAAAACTAAGACATTATTATTATTTTTAATTGAATTCTTTATTGGTACATTTTATATACAGCTCATAATCATGAACAACATTGGTGAATTTGTACCAGTATATGACACAAGTTAATTATTTTTACCCACATCCCTACCCACCCCCCCCATATACATGCTCTTTAATTTTCTTTCAAAATTATATTTATTCCTTCCCCTCATTATGTTCCCACACCAAATTCCCTTTGGAAATTGACTATTTTACATAAGCTACCATACATTCTAGATATAGAGGAAATTATTTGTATTTCATAGTGATGCATAAATTATTTTTAAATATATACAAAAAGACATACTTTAAGTAAATGATGCTAATAACAATTTGATTTAATTCACATACTGGAACTAAGGAAATTGTTTTTATTCTAAAATCTTCTTAATGGAAACTGAGGGAAAAGCTCTAATATTACAGGTTGAATTTCAGATACAATTTTGCAACATCATAAAAACTAAGTGAAATCAATGGTATTGATAAAATGCATTTGAATTTTTTCTTAATTTTTAAGTGCTAATAACGATATGGGTACTTCTGAAAAGTGACTTCTGAAAAGCTCCTAGGGAAAAGATCAATTATTATGTGGAAGAAAAGATCAATTCCAAATGAAGATTTCCCTTTATTTTTGAGACAAGGTGTTTCTATGTAGTTCCAACTGTTTCATTTAGCCAACCTAGTTGATCTTTGTTTTTGTTTTCTACTACTTGGGTACTAATCTCACCCAAATTCTGACCCCATTCTTCCATTTTTTGTAGTATGAAGCATCATCTTCCTTCCAGGATGATTCTAGCCACCTCAGAAAATGAAAATACCATTAAAAGAAGCATGTAATTAATAAGGGAAGGGAATTTTATTTCAGTAAAAAAAAAAAAACACCTGTTTCTTGTAGAACCAATAATTGATGCTAGGATATTTAGGATATTCCAGCAATGATATTCAGTACACAGATGAAGATGCAGAACAAATGTTTATGAAGAATGTAAAAGGAAGAGCTAATAACACAAAGATGATGATTGAAGAAACAATCATTAGAAGTATGTGGAAGGAGAATTAAACAGTGACAAAACATGTCTGTGAAGGTTGAAAATATCAATTATAAATTTTCTGGAAGGTTTTAAGAGCAGTTAAACTAACAAAATTCATAGCTAAATCATCTGAGAAAAACTGGTAGATGAGTGTGTTTTTAGGAAGGAAATGGAGTGATAATCCATTTCAATTAAATTGAATATTACAAGAAAGATATCTAAATTATTGAATGTAAATTGTGTTGGAAGAAACTTGAAAAGGTACATGTGGGCTAAAACTGAAATTGTTCACACAAAAGTAATTCGTCTCAGGCATCACTATGAAAAATAGGGAACATGAAGTAAAACGGAAGTCCATTTCTCAGAGTGCTTCAAGAAGGTGAAAATAGTCATCTTGGTTGGGGAGCCGAAGTAGGTTCACTTAACCACAGTGGTCCTTTCTATCCCCAAGACTCTAGCACTATTTCCCCTTCCTTCTGTTCAATCCCCCTCACAATTTTGCTAATACAGTTACATCAACACAGAGATAATGAGACAGATGTGTCTTTATACAACATTTTTGTCTAATGTATGTTTTATCTTTATACCATTTGGGTACAGAATTTCTAATCTCTCTGATTTAGCAGAGTATATGTAAAATGAAAAGATAGATTGGCAAGAACATAATATCTTGTCTTCTTGGATCCGTTATTTAAATATTCAGTTAAGGAAGAGTAACTTTTATAAAGGTATGTGTTTGAATGTATGAAAATTTACTGTTTTTTAAAGGTACTGGGGATCAAGCCTACTGATTCTGTATCACTAAACTACTTTTATTACCTTTTTATTTAAAAATTAAACATTTTGAATCAGGATCTCAAAACCTCAAGACCCAGGCAGGTCTCAAAATTTCTATCCTCCAGCCTCACCTTCCCAATTTGCTGGTATTACAGGCATGCACCATCACATGAAGCTAAAAGCATAGTCTGGATTATCAAAAGTGTATCCAAGATGGCTTCTTGTTATCTGACTTTTTTGTACTAAAAGGTTCAAATACATTTCCTGTGTACTCTGAACTGAACATTCAATTTATATTAAGTGATGAGTTATAACACATCATATATATATATATATATACATATATATATATCATCACAATACAAATGTATTTTAAGTATATAGCATGAAAGGAGTAGTTGAATAAACCATCTACATACAAAGTTACCATATTTTACCAAAAGCATAAAGCTGCAGACACTGGCCTAGCTGTACCTGGCCAGTTCATAACTTTTTTTTTCTTTTTTTGGAGATAGGGTCTCGCTTTGTAGTTCAGGCTGGCTCTAAGCTCACTATGTAGCCCAGGCAAGCCTCAAACTCAGCAATCCTCCTGTCTCTGCCTCCCGAGTGCTTTGATGATAGGCGTGAGCCACCACACCTGGCACTGTGGTATTTGGTATTGATTGTTGGTGGGCGTGAGTCACCATGCCCAGCATTGTATGTGGTTACCAGGATCGAACTCAGGGCCTTGCGCTTGTGCTTGTGAGGTAGGCTCTGGAACCACTGAGCTAAATCTCTTGCCCAGTTCATAACTTTTAAGTTACTCTAAGTGGCCTTTAAGACAGCACTAGCCATGCTTTTGTCTGCGGAGATTTAAAGGTAGGAAATGCTGAAAATATCTACTGCTATTTTGAAATATGCAGGGTTTTTGCTCATTCTTTCTGAAAAAGTATACTAGCTTACTTTTTATTCTACAATAACAAAGATAACATCACTTTCTTGGCTATTTTGTTTGTTTTCTTATACTAATTCCCAGGAATTAACAGGTATTACTAAGCTGTTCTTGAGCTTACTAAAATATGTTGTTACCTGAAATTGATAATTAAATTTGAGATGACATTAATCCCTATTCTAAAGTTAAATTCAAGTATGAAATACATTTCTGTCTTGGGGTAATGTGTGGGTGATGTATTAAAACAAAAGCTTTCTCAGACTTATTTTTTTCATTTTTTATCCATGAATACTGCATATCCAATTTGAATGAAAAAATTCAACTTTTTCCCCACAATGAGCATTGGCAATGTGTGTATCTTAAATGGAAAATGATAGTATAATAAAGATACAGTTTTCTGTCAGAGAAAGGATCTATTCTGGAAATACCTAGCTAAGAAACATTAGGGCAGGTCTTGTATGATTCTAACCAAAAATACAATGAGTCTCAGGATATTTCACAATATATAATAAGTGAAAAATAAAGTGAATTTATAAGCCAATCCAGACTGTCTTGAAGAACAAATTCTACCAACACTGCCAATTACTAAATGGAAATTTGCTTACAACCTGCAAAGGAATATATTGAAGGTGACATTATTATGAATGGGAAGACTTTGGAATATATTTTGGCCAAAAAGTGTGTGACTAGATCCTACTGAATTCATAAATTTCAGTTAAGCTGTGACATCAAATCTGCTTTAAAAGACTTTTGAGTGACTCCCACCAAAAACAAAGGCCAAATGCAATGTGACTGACATGATTTATATCCAGCCAAAGACATAAATTCTAAGTAGGTAAGTATCAGAAGTCTCATTGGATAGAGACTACATTTTTTCCAACAAATTCTAAATATGTTGTAAAAGTAATCTGCACTTTTATGGTAGTTGTAACATTAATGTTCTGGTTCACAAAAACAGGGAGGTGATTGAAAAATTTTATTTATGTACCTTGTCACAAATTGATGATAACACACTATAAACATTTCGAACTACTCTGTCTGACAGTATGGACTGACTCATTATTTGACCATGATTATAATAAAATTTTCCACAAAGTCAATATAACCAATATAACACTTTCCTGGATATGACATAAACCACATGTTTTGTTTTGTTTTTGTACCGGGGATCGAACTCTTGGCCTTGTGCATTTAAGGTTGGCACGGTACTACTTGAGTTAAATCCCCAGCCCCCATTTTTTTAAGCATATGATATTTATTGTTGAATTAACTATGTTATATTGTAGCAATATATAAGCTCAACTCCTACTCTGTCACATATCTTACTTCTCTGCATTCTCATCCACAGTGAATATTAACATTCTTTTCAGTTTTTCCTCATCTGATATGTAAAATGAATTTTTAAAATTTGAATTACATTGAAAACCATTGAGTTGAAATTTCCCAGTGAACTTCAACTCACAGAATTCAGGATATTCTCAATCCGTCCTTAGCTCTCATATACTTTGCAAATTGCCTTTAAGTTTTGTTTGATTTTTTTCCCCCCTGGGAAAAAAGCCAGTGGTTTAGGACTCTTTGTTCTTTTATTTAGATTAGTCCATTTTGAATATACTTTTCTTGCGTATAGCCTGTACATAGCTTCTGCTTTTAATTATCAGTGCTGCCACATGTTAGATGATAAGCTAGTGCTTTGTGTCAATATTTTGATTTCTAATAAGGATCAAGTAAATCATTGGCCTCTGTGTTCATAAGTAGGCATAAACCACATGCATAATTGGAATTGCTTCTAAAGACTCAATACCGCGGTAAAGAAAACTGACTCCATGAATCAACATAAGTTTGAAGATATTTGTAATTCTGTGATAATGAAATTCTAAGGATGGTAGATTTCAAGGACAGAACTACTCACAGGAAATACCAATGAGAGATTGTGTGTCATTTGGGTTTATAGAATTTTGCACACCCGAATGGGAAGAACTATGAGCATACACTTGTACACTATTCATTTCATCCTGCATTCCTCAAACACTCAATGTCAGTACATTACTTCTTAGCTGCTGCGTGAACTCTTGGACTAAAAAATTGTAAGAAAACCTGTTTCACAATACAGTAGCCTGCCGTTGTCATCTAGATCATGAATAACCCTTTTTGCTTTAGGTTGAAGGCACATACAGGAACCCGGATTATTCTCAGATTGCAGACTCATGCAGAAGCACTGAGATTGAAATTGTTTCACTTCGATGTGTTACACTGAGTTAGGAAAAATACTTTGAACATGTTCAAGAGGATAAGAGATCTGTACTACAGTCATTAGTAAGTTTCTTTAATAACCTGCTAAAATATACAACTACTTTAAAGATTACTGACTAATCATTTAATCAATTTTCTGTGTAAGCTATGTATCCAGTAAGAGAAGAAAGATTTCTCAAAGTTTACAACCTGAGTATTAAGTCATCCATGTTTTGTGGAAGATGGTTCCCTCTAGGATCAGGCAGATTCGTTTTTTCTGACACTTTTCTCCTTATTGATTAGAGAAATTTGTGAATTAGAAGGCACATGTCAGAGTTAAACAGTTAAATTTCAAACCTCAGGCTTGTCGCTGTCTGCTTGACCTCAGACAAGGTAATAAATACCTCTGTGCCTCTGTAACTACACTGTAGATTAACAGTGGCAAATTCTTCTCACAGAAGTTTTGAGAAGGAAAATAGTTCAACTATGAAAATCATTTAGAAGAATTCCTCATACAAAGTTATCTAAAAGTTTCAGTGATGATGATAACAATGATGATGATGGTCAAACCTCAGCCTTACAGTTTTTTCATCTAGACATAGTGTTATTTCTAAGGATCACTGAAAGAATCAGATAGGAATATAAAGTGTTGTGTCTATATTATAAAAATTAGAATCACCAGTTTCATAACACAGTTATTCTGTCTTTTGATATAGAGGAATGGAAATGGCAAGGTCTGACTTATTTGCTTTTCTTTGGACATCATGGAGTCTTTAGCATGGTTATTCAGCACCTATAATATGCTAATGTGTTAAGTGACATACTCAGGAGAAATTTTATGCTTTCTCAGACTGAACATCTGTTTCATAATATAAAATTGACAGGAGATTCTTCAGAACCATTATAATTGATAGAGTTTGGAGTGGATTACAGATAATCACCCATTTAATTTAGAGGGGAGTTTGCCTTAGAAAACCCATTTGATTAGCTATAAGTAGACCCACTAAACCATAATGACAGCAAAATCCTCTGATTCATTCTTCGGCTAGTTAGCACCATTAAAAGATTTTTCTAGAATTCAGGAGTATTCACTGAAACATTTTTATGTATGCATATACATGTATGTATGTATGTATGTATATACAATTGTGTCATACTCCTGCATCTAGGAAAGATTTGTTGATTTGTTACTCTAGCTGCTGGGAATGCATTTAATCCCTTCACACCTTCACATTAACACCTTAATGATGTTAATATCATTAAGTCAGGTCCATATACGTGGGTTACCTTTTCATGGTAATGTTATAAAAGTCTGACAGCTTGGGCCCATTGGAAACCATTCTACCTACAGTTTCATGTGGGATTGGCTAAGTTTTTTGATCTCCATTACAACTCCATTTATCCTTCTGTGCAGTTGCACTTCATCTCTTTTCCACAGATATTGATTTGTAATAACCAGACATCTCACTAAATTCCCAAGAACAACTGTCTTCTCTGAGAAGTCAGTTTGTAACATACTTCCAGGTATTGCAGACAGAGAGCATCAATTCTTTAAATTGATTGAAAAAATAAAGCTCTTGACTTCTAAGAATTTTTCTCTCACTATCAACATTAGACCAGAACACACAAAATAGCTAGAAGCTTAACATTCAACTTATCTTATCAAAAAAGTAAAAAAATTAATCATTGTAAGTCAGTTAAGTCATACTTAACTTCAAAGATGAGCTAGGGCTTCAGTGTGATGTTAAATATACATCAAATTTAGAATTGTCAAAAGCAGTACAGAGACTATCCCATGTGATAGGCTTAAATACATAACTGTGGGTATGCCCATGTTATATTCAGCAAACAAGGAGATACGGATAACTGGTTCAGTCTTCTATTAAAAGTTATTATGACATTCAGTGGGTAGAGTACTGTGAGAGTGTAAAGGATACAGAAATCTGTCCACTGTGTCATACACTAAAACTTTGCATATATGCAATATGCATTCCTGTATGCCTATAACTTCTCGCTCTTTTCTTGTTTTTTCAACTTATTTGGAAATTATTTTCTTGTTTTTTCAACTTATTTGTTTTTTCAACAAGTTCAAGAACATCCGAACATTTGAAGAAAGGTAATGTACTTACTGTATTTCAATCATGATTCAAAATCATTGCACTAGACAAATAGTTTTTTTAAAACCCCCAAATCCACAAAATCATATTCATCTTCTTATGCAATCATCCAAGAGTATTAACAATGTAAAATAATTGACATTTAGGGATGATGATTTTATAATCTTTGGATATGATCTCTATTTGAGTTCAAAAATAATCTATCTGGACCCATTCTTTATACTACTAGTCTTCAAAGAGGGCTCACATTCTCTGATCATAGGGAAGATTTGAAATGTTATGAAGATAGTTCAGATTGTCATATCTGAAAAGGAATGCAACTCACATTTACAGGGAAGAGGTCAGGAATTCTGTTAAATATCCTGCAACACAGGTTCCTAAAGTGGCCTGCAGAGCAGGTGGTGAATGATGGGTGATCAGGCTAAGGTTCTGGTCTGTTTACAGTCACTCTTCATCATTAGCCTTACAGCTTGATGTTTACTTCCTGTCTGGTCAGTAGTGGTGTTTGATTTTCATAAGAGTACAAACCTACTGTAAACTGCGTATGTGAATAATCTAGGCTCCATGCTCCTTATGAGAATATAATGCTGCTGATTTGAGGTGGAGCTGAGGTGGTGATGTGGAACTATAGAGAATTTGCAAATACAAATACCTTACAGAGAAATTAGACTGGACAGAGACAGCAAAAGATTAACTGCTTGTAGACTTATAACCAAACCCTATTGTTCAATGACAACTGACAAGCTTTATCTAGATTTCGCCTAGCAAGTTAACGTACTTCAAGTCAATGTCTGTCCATTATTTTATCATTCCATTTGTGCCTCTGTCCAAAAATATATTCTCTCACTTATGGTTTTGGTAAACACACAAGATAACCCTAGCCAAAATAAGTGAAAACACATTTCAGTGGATTGCTTGTTTGAAAAGTGGAAAAGAGCCAATGAATTAGACAGCAGAAGACTAAAATTTCCCAAAAAAAGAGGCCATATTTAAAAATACTGAGAATTTACTTATATTATGGCTTCATTGTAACAGGTGATTCACATCCTCAGAGCCCACTTTATTATTGTATGTGATGATTAGTTATTCAGTGCAGCCAGGAAATTTCAAAACTGTTTTGCCATATAAAGACTAAGCACAGAACATTAAAATGCTCTTTAGGGTTTTTCAAGAAAAAAATGAAGACACAAAGACTAGAAACAGTTATCAAAGGCCAAATGTATCTGCAATGACAGGATCATTCTTCATGGCTAACTATATTGCTAAAGCTAAAAACCCTTTTGATATTGGTAAAGAATTGATCCTGCCTGTTTCTAAGAACATTCACAATAATACTTAAGAGTCTACAGTTCGAAAGGTCCCATAACTAGACTAGTTGATGAAATAGCAAAGGATATTCAGTTACAATTGTTAAAATTAATGAATTACCATAGTAAACAAACCAGACTGATCAGACTATGGATATCGATAACAAGACAATAATGATTGCTTTTTTTTAGTCCGTGAGGAAGTGCGTGAAGATACATTATGCGTTGGGGTGGTTCAGTGCCTGGCTCGCAAGTGCAAGGTCCTGAGATTGATCCCCAGTAACCACATACAATGCTGGACGTGGTGACGCACGCCCACCAGCAATCAATACCACATACCACAGTGCTGGGCCTGGTGGCTCACGCCTGTAATCCAGTACTCAGGAGGCAGAGACAGGAGGATTGCTGAGTTTGAGGCTTGCCTCGTCTACATAGTGAGCTCAGGGCCAGCCTGAACTACAAAGCGAGACCCTGTCTCAAAAAGAAAAAAAAGATACATTATGTGCACTTTTGTTGCCAACCAACACCACAGCTGCAGAACTATTCAGGTCTTTGAATATTTACATATAAGGAAAACACAAGTGTGTTTGTTTGTCTGTTTGTTTCACCATATTCATTAATGGAACAGTTTTAAACTGTGAGTAAATGTCTTCCTAGATTCACTAGTCAGGTCAAAAACTTTGCTTGTAAATATGAATTCACACAGTGTGATCTATACAGAAATGATGGTTAACTGAAATATTTAACTTGAATTTAAATATATTTTACAGAATGTTATTAAAATATCAATCATAATAAACACATGCCCTTTACTCATGTCTGCTCACGCAGCTTTTGAAGAGATAGATGCAAAACACACATTTTCTCTTATTCAAAGAAGTAAAATGACTGTCTAAAGATAAATCATTGGCCAGCACACTTGCATTAAAAAAGTCTTCCAGAGATTTCCTTTAGAAGATCAATCATCCTTGGCAGTATATGTTAATTACATAGAATGAGTTACAAATTTTCTTTATTTTTGTGATATAGTCGATCTACTCAATGAAATCAATCTGTCACTTTAGAGAGAATGACAACCATGTTCACATCATCAGATAATGTGGCTGCATTCAAAGCCAAATTGGAATTATGGGCATAACCACTGAACCCTGGGACTCTTTGTATGTTTGAAAGATTAACAGAGATCTTGAAACAGTCCAAACCGAAGCCTTCATTCTCCAAAGTAATGCATAGTCACCTGTAAAATTTAAATAAAGGATTTGATGCTTACTTCCCAATCACACACACACACACACACAATTCCCATAATGGGGAAGGAATGAATCTGAATAAGCCAGGAGAATTGATTGCAACGTTAGCAAAAGATCAGTTACTTGAGATCACAAATGACAGTAGCCTTCAAAGATTATTCGAGTCAACTTTAGTTCTCCATATACTGTGGATTAAAATTAATGTGGGATATCATGAGATTAACACAAATATTAAAAAGCTTGCTTCCATTTCCATTTTCATGAAGCAGAGTTTTCTACAGTGACAGCCGCTGAGACTGATTTGCGGAGCAGAATAGACAGAAACAACACCATTGGTGTGGCACTGTGTCACCACACCCCCACGTGGGACCATGTAGTTACAGAAAAAAAATAGAGCTCCTGATTGCATATTACTGTGGTTTTTATAACTACTGTGATATTTATTACCATGTGATAATAATAGAAATGAAGACTAGAAAAAATGCTCCAATCACCTGAAACTGCCTTTGACCCTGGAGAAATATGTTTCAAAAGTGTAAGACTGAGTGGTATGATATATAGGACATTCTGAAAAAATTTATACAGTCAAATCCCAATAGTATTGAGGGTAAAAAATCAATGCTTTAGTCCATTTGTCAATTTTATGAACATTCATGTTTAGAGGCCTGAAATTATGCTTCTTGAGTTTTCCAAATGATGTCAGTAATTCAGAATTTTCATAGCCATGTTGAAAATGGTCTTCAGTAACTGTTAGGCTGCTGTATGATGCAGTAGACACTGGCCATGTGAATCTAATTAAACACTTGAAATATGGATAATTCAAATTAATTTGTGCTATAAATGTAAAGTACAATATTTCAAAAACAGTAAAATAATATAAAATAAATCAATAATTTTGAATACTTCCTGAATGTTGAAATTATAATATTTAGATATGTTATATGAAATGTACTTTTAAAATGCATCTACTTAAAATGTAAAATTACATATACACTTGCATTGTAGTTCTACTGGATAGTGTTAATATGTATGGCTACTAACATATCATTTTCTATGAAAGCTGTTAAGACATACAGATACCAGTTCTAATTAACTGGCATACCCAGAATCTCCAGAGAACTATGTTGTTTTGAATCCCTTAGAGCTGTTATTTGAAAAAAAAAAGAAAGAAAACTTAAGCTCATTGATCATCTGAAGCATATGACAGAGAATTACCCAATTTTGCTTTTGTATTCAGAACAATCCCTACACTGTCCTACTTATCAGAACAGACTACCAGTGTCTCAGTGATGTAGTGCTGTCTCCAGAATTGTATTCTTGCAAATACCATAAAAATTGCCTATGGGAATTTTTCTATGAAGAATGCTGTGGTTCTGCCTTGTTGGGAGAAACATAAAACTTTCGATGCCTTTGGAAGTGACAGAAGGCTGTAATTTATGAGACGTAAGAAAATGTGAAGATTAATGAGGAACAGAGCAAGACACTGAACCTCTTCAGCAGGAGAAGTTTCAAGGTGGTGACCTCTTTCTCTGAAAGAAAAGGTGGTCAGCGTGGTGGAGGAGAGGCAGCACAGACTGCGTTATATGCTCCACCATAGTGGTGTATCTGCCTTGTACTAATTGGATGACCAGAGTGGAAAAACTTCACTGAACACCAGTTAATGTATGTGTAAAGTGACAAAAAATCCTCAAAGACTGTTCTTAGGATTCATGGGAAAAAGCATACATGAAATATTTTTAAACACACTACACCTATATAAATGTGAAAGGGACTCTTATACTATACTGCCCTTTACAAATGTACTGAATGTGCAGAATACATTTGAAAATATGCATGCCAACCTAAAGTATAAGCGTGGTTCCCAAAATGGATAATGATTGCCATGACTCAAAGGTTGCGTTTACATAAATTAATTTACTTAAAAGCACTTATATGTTTTCAGTGAAATCAGGGCTATACACTGCTTCAAAATAAACAGTTGCTTGACTTAAATGGTATTTTGAAGTAATGGGAAAACACCACTTACATTTAAGTATTTGATGCTTAAATAGAATCAGCACTTCCCATGCTAACAGTTTTGCAATAGTATCCTTACATTTGGAACAAATAGGCTTCATGGATATGTTTAAAATGTAAAGAGAAGTGCCAGGCATGGCGGCTCATGCCTGTAATCCCAGCACTCAGGAGGCAGAGGCAGAAGGATTGCTGAGTTCGAGACTAACCTGGGCTGCACAGTGAGCTCAGGACCAGCCTAAACTACAAAGTGAGACCCTGTCTTAAAAAAAAAAAATGCAAAGAGGTAATCGGTTTTTTTTTAATATTTCAGAATAAATCCTTGTGAAAAAGTTGGTCAGATTTATTCCTTAATCTGCAATAATTAAATGAGAAATAAATTATACCACTTTAAAGACAAATATGGATTTGGAAATTGCATTAAATATTTGTGAAAAGTTAAAAGATACATCCTAATTTAGTGTAAGATTTTCTCAAAGTTAAGCACTGACTGTGCTCAGTATATAAAGCTTAAACGTCTTTAACTGTGAGAAGGAATCATAACGACTTGATTGAAGAAAGAGGATTCTATTTCACTGGCAGTTTAAACTAGAACTTATTTTATCTTCTTAATTAGCTACTCACCTAAGTAGAGACAGAGTTTTCTTCTGGAGTCTTCGCTGTTAATGTTTTTGACTCACTCCAGATTTCCTATTGTTTTCCTTAAATTTTAAAGTGGTCTTACCAATAGAAAACATAAATAAGCAAAAATTGTTCAGTGAATAAAAGACTGAGTGAAACTATATTTACGCTGTTGTTTCTTACTATTGTTTTACATCTAAAGAAATGTTCTGTTACTTTTGAACTCTCTTTACAGCTCCACTTTCTCAATTTTCATATCTTGCAATATGGGGAGAAGATTGGTGGTGACAATCACTTCATCTCTAATATCTTAGAAATATGTATACTTAAGAAAAAACTTTTGGTCTGAAAGTAATGTGTCTTTATATTTCACTATATTCTTCAAAGAAGTGGTTACTTTTAAAATTGCATCAAATTAAACTTGATTTCTATTACTCAAACGGCAAAGGTATTTCATATTGACACGAACTGATTATTGTTAAATGTCTTGAAATTACAAGTCCAACCTGTATTAGGATATCACTTTGAGGATACATTTAAAAAGTACATGATCTAAAATAACATTTTAATACAATAGTAGCAGAACAAAAATGGCAAAGTGGTGCTACTAAGAAGATTGTTACTTCAAAGTTTTCCTGTTGTTTACAGCATAGGTATTCAATTTATTAACTTGAAGAGATTAAGAGAAGGAAGGAAGGAAGGAAGGAAGGAAGGAAGGAAGGAAGGAAGGAAGGATTGAAGGAAGGAAGTGAAAGAGAGAAAAAGAAAGA
>PVIC010040662.1:0-16570 GCA_004025085.1 Thryonomys swinderianus
TCATTGCTCTGACTTTTCATTGTAGTGCAAGTTGCCTTCTAATTTCTATAATTTTTGTTAAGATGTATTTACAAAATCTCTAATATTTTACCTGTGATGGATGACTCTGGTCATACACAGTTGGGCTCACATTTTTTTTTTCCATTATGGAGCAAAAATGTGGAGTTTACAAAATCCCTTTTTCTTTAGATTAAACCACAAAAAGGTTCAAGACAGTTTAACACCCCACCCCCACCCCACCTCAGGCAAATAATTTCTGCTTCCATTTATTTGACTGTCAGGATTCCAGGCTACTGGGAACCGAATAGTTTATTTCTGAGTATTAACTCTTTGGGGCTAAAAACTCTTTGGGTTTTTAATCTAACTGTCAGAATAGTGTCAGTGTTTAACAAATTTAGATGAGTTGCCGAGCATTGCATCGTGCATTCCTATAAATGAAGGTTTTTCGAGGGCACGCTTCTAAAGGATCATCCTGTTTGGGCATGTGTGAGCTTCAGGTGGAAAGCTGCATGGTGCTTGGCACCACAAAGCAGGGAGGGGGCAGAGCATGAACCAGAACTGCCACCCAGAGCAGGGGCACTGACTGTTCAAATCCCACTCATGGCTTATTCATTAGTCACCTCTGATTTCTAGGTGATGAGATTAGACTTTGAATGAAAAGCATACAAAGCATGAGAAGTAAACAGTGGTATCAGACAAGACTTTAGTTCTTGTTTTCCGTTTGTTCTTATAAAAGAAGTCCTCAACTCTGTGAATTTGGATTCATTCTACTTAATAACTCTTACATTTATAGAAATGTCAAGAACAGCCTTCTGGTACCCAAAGGCCCATTATTAAAGAGGGCATTTTTATGGTTTATTTGTCAGCTTCATCTGACTATGTCCCCTAAGTTAGCCCAAATAAGTTTTGCTGTTGTGAAACCATTGCATGATGGGACTGCACCAAGAGGAACCTGAAGCACCTTCTGGCCTTTGTTTCTTTCACTTCAGTTTCTAGCTTCTTGGAAATCAAAAAGACAGAGTTCTGCCTTAATGAAGGGAAGTCATTTGCACAGTCAGCAGGCAGGCTGTGTGGAGGGAGAGCACCTTTCTCCCACTGGGCTCCATCTTTCTTGAGTATCTGTGTTTGCTTTCCTCCCTCATGGGACTCTTCTCCTCCTGCTTCATGGGGATCTTGAATTCCTAAGTCCTTTCTTTAAATTTCTCATCACTTTGCGCAGGCCTTAAAATGTAATGGGACCTGCTGAGTCTAAGGAAATATCCTAATATATTAGAAAAATATTTGTATGTAAGAAATGATAAATTTAAGATATTTTACAAAGAATGAAATATACTGACTGCCCTCCCATCAAGGAATGGTTAAAGTACACTAACAGCTCAGTGGAATTTATATAACTATTTACAAGTTTGTTGAAACCTGTAATAACAATGAAAAATGTTTGTTATGTATGGTGGGAAAAAAAACAGGGCACATGATTTTATAGGCAGTATGATTAATTATGGAATGAAAAACCTTGCCATAAATGTTCTGGAAGGATTTACACAAATATGTTAATACTATTTTTACATGAATTGTGTGGTATTTTGGGTGATTTGCAACTGTTGCCTACTTTTACATATTTCTCAAATTTAACTTATTAATTCAACAAATATTTATAGATCATGGAATATATATCAGGTTCCTTGTTATGTGTTGGGTACAGAATTGTGGCCAAGACAGGCAGAGGGAGTTAGCTAACTGTATGTGCAAACTAATGGAAAAACACACATCAAAAACAAGTAGCACATGATAAAGGAAGCACTCTGTTGGCACAAGCCAAGTTTTGTGAGACAGTAGAGAAGAATATACAAAATTGGGGAGGCAAGGTAAAGTGGAGGGTGTTGGTCAGTACACTTCAAGCTGCAAATAAAACATGCAAGACACAAAGTGTTTTTAAAAAGTAAGAAATGGGTTGAATTGTGCCACTTAAACATATACATTAAGTCCTAACCTGTGCACCTGTGAACCTCACTGTAAGTAGTTTTTTGCAGAAATAATAAAGTTCAAACGAGGGCATCCTCTATGAGAGAGGCGAGTAATCCAATGATCAGTGTCCTTATAAAAAGGGAAGAGTTTGAAGACAGAAAGACAGAGGAGGAAGGCCGTGTGGGGATGAAGGCAGAAGTTAGAGCAGAGCAGCTACAAGTCAGGAAACATGAAGGCATCCCCACGAGCGATCCCCACAAGAAAGACAGAGGCACGCAGTAGACCCCCCACTGAACCCGTCCAACCTAGACACCTTGATCTTTGACTTTGGAGCTACTGAACCATTAGAAAATAAACGTTCATTGTTTCCAGCTGCCTAGTTCATGATAGCTTATTAAGACAGCCTTCGGAAACAAACACAAGGCACGTAACTGGAAATCTGAAATGCATCTAGAGTTCTGTGGTTGTTGAAACCAGTGGCTCTGTCTCATCTTTTCCTTCCACATTCAGTTGTATGTGGGCTTTTCTTGGCGATAGTATTTTTGTACATTACAGAAGCAATATGGAGCTTTCTGTCTGCACAACACATGCAGAGAAAGAAATAAGTGATCTTTTGGGGGGTGTTTATTTCTTTATAATGAGGAGAAAAAGGTCCTAAAAGCCTCTTATAACTATGAGCTGTGTTTGATCAGACCAAATTCCTGCCTCCAGCTCAGGATCTCTTGCTAAAAGCTTTAATTGAGTTTGGCTAGACTTTCTGCATTATTCAGTGTGCGACAGACTCAGGGACTGGTAGTGAGTCTTTGCTAAGCCACATAGGCTCTAGGGGACCTGGGATCGTATGGAACAAAAGCATCAATCTGTGGGACAGATGTGAGTTTGGGGGTATAGTGGATAATGCTGAGAAGAAAACAAACAGTGCTACTCTTCAACTGAAATCCACTTCCAGCTGGGATGGAGGAAAATGGAAATATGTTGAAAATAGTGGAAAAAGGAAAGAGCACTGGGAAGACAGTGACATGGGGGCACCTAAAAGGAACATCCAGACCACTGTGGAGTACACCAGGGGTAGTTAGAAGGGACAGATGGGGGTCTGAGGACTGGGACCTTGAAAATGTTCTGAAATCACTTACACTTATCTTAAGAAGTCTGGGAACAATCTTTAAGGCAATTATGTAGGCAGGTAATCCTATTCAGGCTCCAAGCAAGCACTCTGGTTGCCATGTGATGAGAGCATTTTAGAAGTTAACTTCACACATAATCGTACTAAACAAGAAAGATTATCGCAGTAATTCAGGTAAGACAACCATGGTCAGAAGTGGAGTGTGTGTCTCTAAGATGAAAACTAAAAGGTAGATTTCACTCAGCCTCAATATCCCCGAATACTGACCGAGAGACAATAGTAGATACAAAATCCCAGGACATCCCAGAATGGGTTTAATGAAAGTTTGCAAGAGGCAGCTTATAAAATAACGACCATTAGAAGTGCAATCTAGTCTTTCCTGCCACTCCCATGTCCCCAGGTATTGGATAGCCTCTTCTGTTTCTTCTTAATTCTGCTTCTAGTTCTTCCTGTTTTTCTCTCCTCCATTCAGAACGTGGTAGATCCATGCTGCCTCATTTTAAGAGGGTGTGGGCAATCATGGGGGAAACCACAGAAACAGAGTTCTTTTGGCTTTTTATTTTTAAAGCCCAGTTTCTTTGAAAAGCTGTGGAAATCTTGTTCCTGTGAATGATAAATGAGGAAGAGGTAATGGGTTCCCCAGACATGCACAAAACTCTTTGACGACCCACAAAGTAAGAAAATTTCCATTAACCAGAAATATCTTCTCTGACTTCATAATGTAGAAGGAGGAAAGAAGGAGAGAGCAGGAAGTAGACAGAGAGAGATGTGTGGCCTTTAAGTGCAAGAGACCCAGCATCAAATATATCATTTCTGAGAAGCACCATCGGGCAGGTATTAAGGCTCTTAAAGGCAATAACTGTGATAAACACGTGGGAAAGTGGCATCACAGGGAATCCTGGGAAAATCCATGAACCCTGGTCATGTTGGGACTTGCAGAGGCCATGATGATGGACTCAGTTTCCATTCAGCCTGACTGAACTGTGATCAGGAAATGACAGTGCAGTTTTTTATTTCTTGACCCCCTATCTTGTCACAAGGTGGGACTAAACAGTCTGATGAACTTTGTTGGGAGACACAGAATCAGTTCTTTATTATATAACCTCATTGACTAAAAATAGCTATTTGCCTCGGTTTTTGGACTTCAAATCATATCCACATGCCTTTTGAAGGAATTAGATTGTGAACTATTTTAATCATTCAATGTATCTTGATTCATGTTTGGAACACCCATAACAATGGGCCATAATGAAATGTTTTCTTTTGTAATTCTTGTTCCTTCAATTTATAAAGAATATGAGCTCCCTGTGAACATTTAAAAAATGTCAGTCTTCAGCATAAATGAGTGGTCTAGTGCTATTTCCTCAGAAATTACAGCACATTTTTGTTTGAATTACTCTTCAAATACCAGAAATGTGACTTAGTTGAACCAATTATTTTCTTTTATTTAATCTTCATTTCTCCAAATAGGAAAGGTAAGCATTTAGAGGCACTGGCTTCCCATATTCATAGTGCCCTCTAGGACACTAGTGTGTTATGTCTATTTTCCTTACTATGTTGGGTGTCAGCACTGTGCTTGTCAACTCATGGTCTCAACCCCAGGCGTCATGATTGTGTTTCAAAGACAGAAGGTAGCACTCAGCTATTCTGGACCTTCTATTAGAAAAGTGCGAGGTTTCCCAGGAAGCTTGGGTCCCTCTGGTTGAATGTCTCTGGCATGCTGGCTGTGAGGAATATTAGGACCAAGTGTGCTGCTCTAATAAATGCAATCAGGATTACATTAGTGAGAAGCCGGAGGGAGGGTTAAGGGCTGAGCTACTGACATTATTCCCAGTTCACTGACAAAGAAATCAGAAGCAGGCCGTTCTCTCCTAATTATTTCCTATTACTTGTTAACAGTCTCTCCTCCATGCCCAAAATTTACTCGAACATTTCCGGGACAGGATAATAAAGTGAGTAATTTAATATGGTTGTGTGCTGGTGATGGATTTTATGTCTGACATCTGATTGTTTCCCCAGCACCGTTTCTGTTTATCAAACTCTGATTAGTATCAGAGCTCTTAACCTCTGATCAAAAGAGAAAAGAAGGAAAGAAAATCTTGGCTTGTTTTCCTGTTTATTTTCTATTTGCATTGGTTGAATTGAACTAAATTTCAGCCATGGGTGGAAGCCATATTCTGTCAGGGTTGCTGAGTCGTGATAGTACTGGACAAATCCTAAATGAAGAAGGTACACTTGAATGCTGATTATGAATCTCAAGGTCAGAGAAGCATAAATCCCTTTGTAGACGTTTCCATATGTGAGGAGGGGGAGTAGGGATGGCAGAGCTTGAGGACATTGCTGAGGAGCCTTGTTTAATACTCTGTCTTGTGTTGCATGTTGACCAAACACTTTGTAAAAATATGAAGTACAGGCATAGAGGGGAAAAAGAAAGAAAGAAAGAAAGAAAGAAAGAAAGAAAGAAAGAAAGAAAGAAAGAAAGAAAGAAAGAAAGAAAGAAAGAAAGAAAGAAAGAAAGAAAGAAAGAAAGAAAGAAAGAAAGAAAGAAAGAAAGAAAGAGAAAGAAGGAAAGAAGAAAGAAAGAAAAAGAAAGAGAAAGAAAGGAGAGAAAGAAAGAAGAAAGAAAAAGAAAAAGGAAAGGAAGGAAGGAAGAAAGAAAGGAAAAGAGAAGAAAGAAGAACAAAGAAAAAGCAAAGCAAAGCAAAGAACAGTCCTCTTTTTCAGGATCCCTTTTCTTCTGCCATCTAGGAGCAACTTTTGGTGGCATGCCTGCAATTAGGGCTGATAAAACAAGTCTAAATATTTTCCCCTTTGGGGAGAAAGACAAAGCCAGTCAAGTTCATGTCCAACTGTGGCTAACTTTGGTATGAATCATCAACTCTGCTCACCCTCACTTAATGGGCATGAAGGCTTCTAACCATGGTATACATGCGCCAGAATTACTTTTATCTTCTGTTACACTGGTTGATCTGGCATTCCAAAGTCATGTCACAGATATTCTGTTCATTGATATGGTGGTGTTTGTCCTACTTACATTCATTTCTTCACTTTTTTGTCAATCAAATATTTATTTACCACCCACTTAAAAACGAGGAGCTTTAAAGAGTGGGGTTCACATGACAAAAGAGGGCTCTGGAGCTTCTGAGATGATCCAGTTTTGTGTGTGACCCAGGCATGCGACTGGGGAATGAGAAACAACCCAAGGAGGTTGAACTCGATCTATAGTGCTTCTTCAAAATATGTCACAGATCTACATGCCTACTTAGCCTTTGTTCTTACTTTTCTTTTGTGTTTGTGATACTGCGGACTGGATCCAGGGAGCATGAGCTATATCCCCAACTGTTTCTGGAAAACATTTTATTATGAGATAGACTAGCATTAAGTTGCCGAGGATGGCCTTGAACTGAGAATGCTCTTACCCCAGCTCTCTGAGGGGCTGGGATTGCAGGCATCGCTACCAGTCCTAGTGATTTCTGTCCTGTTTTGGGGTCACTTCACAAATACATACTTAGCAGGGAACACAGAAAAGTCTAAGCTCTTCCTTGGAGCTTGGGTGCCCAATATCTTTGCTTTCCTTGGCTGCACTGATTGAAAAGAAATTGTCTTGGGCTGCATAGAAAGTGTACTAAATACATAGGAATCTAAAATCACTTTTTATATTTTTTACTGTAACATTCAAGCAAAAATAATACAAGACCAAGGTCAATAAAGAAGAAACTTTACATGTCTGCTTAGAAATAGGAACCACCTGTCTTCACAGGCACACACATGTGCACTAGGTGGAAACACTGTTATTGTTTTTTTAATTTATTTTATTCTTTTGTGGCTGTGTGTGTGTGTGTGTGAATCACTGTTATTGTTAATTGACGCGCTCTGCTCGTCATGTTGCACAAGAGCCTGTCATGTCCAGAACGCACAGGTTCCCTTTGGGCGCCCTATTCAGGGCGGGTAGAAAGGCAGCAGGTAGCACCGCACTGCACCTTCCCCTGCATGGCGTCACCTGCACAGTCCACACTGGAACACCATGAAAAGGAGCCATGGACATATGGAGCCATATGGTTGAAAATGGCATCATGATGTTAAAACTTCACATCCTGTGGGGGTGTGTTTCTAACTATGTGGGGGGGGGGTTGGTCACATCTGCAGCAAAGGATATTTTTTTCCATTTTGGACACTGAGTGTTAATCTGCGGGGTGGGGTTCATTAGACAGACAGGTATGGCGGACAATAAAACTGGAAAGGAGAAGGAAAGATAGGCATCACTCTCAGTGGCTCCGTCCTCCGGGAAGCTTTGCAAAGGCCGGGCCTCAGTGCTCCTATGAGCTTCCTGCCTCTCCCTACCCCTCTCCTTAGACTTGAACTTGGTCCTGAAATCTGACTCCCCTGAGCTGCAAACCTCACTGCCCCAGCACCTCCTTTCCTGTCAGAACGCTCAGTCCTAGAAATGTCTTTCTGTCACCTCAAAGAATAAAAGTTCTCTCTACACTTTTGTCTTTCCTCAAACTCCCGTGCTTGTGTGCAGAAAAAAAAATCACACGATTCTAACAATGTACTTGTGTCCTTCCGAGGTTGTCATTCTCATGCCTCAGTCTGCGTTGCTATTTCACCGTCACTCAGAGGGCTTCGTGAGCAAAAGCAAGTCCTCAGAAGCTTCCGCCAAACCACCTCTGATCTCTCCAGTCATTTAATGCTATCCGAAAGGATTCCGCTTGTGTTCGTTTCGCGGTGCCAGGGACTGAACTCAGAGCTTTGTACATACTGAGTGAGTGCTCTACCGCTGAGCCACGTTTCCCAGCGAAAGCATTCACGTTGGAGCTAAATGTGTACAAAACACGTGGACAAGAAAACCGGCTGCCTCTTTTTTTCAGTGTGTTCACATCACAATATAATCCTCTTACCTGTAAAATGAAAGACATCTGAATATTGTCTTTAAATGGTGATGTCATGCTAGTTGGAGAACGTGTTTCACCTGTGGATAAAATGCCTTCCGGGGACTATATAAATTTACAGAACTGCAGTAGAGGGGAAGCAGTCTGCTGCGGGCTACACAGGGTCTCCCAGCCGTTGGAAGACATTGTCCTGCTTTTCTCCTCGTCTTGAACTGGTAAAGCGAGCTGAGCTCGGCTCTCAGGTGAACTTGCACCTGGATCTTTGCTCTATTTCTCACAAGCTGTATGACCCAAAGCAATTAGCTTAATTTCACTTCAATTAGCCTCTTTTAGAATAGACGGGTAAATCTACTTTGAAGAGATACTGTAGAGATCAGAGATTAGTTAAAGCCCAAGGACTTGTTTTCATTTTCATGCTATTTAACACACAGTGTGTGTGTGTGTGTGTGTGTGTGTGTGTGTGTGTGTGTAAGGTGTGTGCTGTGAAAAGATACCAGGCATCATGAAATGAGAGGACTAAGAGGCTTCCACGTCTCAAAGGAACTCAGGGTCATGCGGTAAAAAGAGCAACACAGAATAAGGAGAAATCTTCATCAAGAGGTAAAATGAATGCTTCTGAGAAACATAGATTTTTGTGAGGGTTTTTTTTGATAGCAGTAGTGAATGCTTCTGAGAAACAGATTTTTGTGAGGTTTTTTTGATAGCAGTAGTGACATCTAGACAGTAGAGCAGAAACCTACTAAAAGAGTTTCCTCGTGGTAGTAATGGAGAGATTTCTTTCATATGTATATTCAATTCTTTTTGTGAGGCTTTTCCTTTGGTCTCACTACAAAGAAATCCTGGGTGAGGATGAGCGGCCCCTACTACACCTACATCTGTCAGTTCGCAAACATCGGTGGTTCATGACTTGTGGCGAACAGTTATTTACACCCTTAGATTTGACTGAGGTCTCTGAGACCAGGGCCCTGACTTGTAGGTCGGCCCAGCTAAGAGGGTTGGCCTTGCCCCTGGTCAAGGGTTTCCATTATCTCTGACCTTGGTCTCACTGGATATTGAGAGAGATTCGGGCAAAACTCCACTATTCTTCCAAATTCACATTTGCCCTCCAGCTTGGCAGCCCTTCTCCAGAGCAAGGAGCAGCCCTGGATTGTCCTTCTACATTGCCCGCATGTCGCACTGGGGCGTGGGCTTCAGACCATCAAACTTAAAAGCATCCCGAGTACCTAGAGCAGACCCTGGAAAAGTGAGTCCTTTCCGGTCCAGCACTTGTCTGCTTGCTGGGCTCCGCAAACTGCTGACTTCTAAGTGCTACTCACCCAGTGTGTGAGTAACCCAATTACTGGAGCTCAGCAGGGAGGGCTTATCCCACACACAGCACACTGGGGGACCATCGAGTCCAAAACTTTAGAGCTACCAGAGCAGCAGTGCAGAGTGACTGATGAAATTCTTTTTGTCTTTTCAATCAGAGCTTTCACATAAAGAGTAAAGCGTGTCTCTGTTTGCCGCAAATCTGGGTGTCTTGACAGCTACATTTAATTCGGCCTGACTTTCTCCCTGATAGAGAGTGACATTCAATAGGGGCCGGCCTGGCATATCAGATGGATGGAATTGCACGCACGGCTTTGCAGAAGCCTCTCTGCCCTCTCTCCTGATAGTAGGTGAGGAGGGAGGGGAAGGTCTGGGTCCCAGCGTGAAGGTGGCACTTTCTCTCTAGGCAGCCTCCACGGGCAGAGAACGGATTAAGTTGACAGGTGACATTACTGTTCAAGTTAATCCGTAGGTTCTGAATTGGATTCTGCCACTCTCCCACAGGTAGAGCCCTAGGAAGTCATTTCACACCTGATAGCTGCATGTTCTCACTCCAAACGTGGGGTAAAGAATGCTTCATAATCCACAGGATCATGAGAATTAATTCTTATCACAGCCTTACTGAAATGTGTGACATAGATTATGGGACTAATTGGGGTTAACAATAAGCAATTATATGCAATTTACTACTAGTACTAGTAATACTAATAATGCTAAAAAATTTTAAATAAAATTTAAATTTGCTAAAAAATAATTGTAACTTTGAACCTGTAAGTAGCGAGATTAGCATTTGTCAGCAGGTTCTGTGGGATATTTAAGTTCTATCCTGTGAAAGATCAGAACATTCTAGAAGACAGACTTGATGGTGGCTACCATGGAGACCCACTTACAAATCAGAGTAGATCTGGTCGAGCGATTTGGGGGCAAATAATCCTTTGCTGAATTAGAAACCCAGGAAAAATGGTTGGTGAGAAAGATGCTCAGGTCGGTCTTTCTCATCCAGATCCTCCCACTCACAGGACCACTTCCTCTTTAAGTCACGATGTTTAGCTTTCAGGAGAGGTTCCCATGGTAGCAAAGGCAGGTTGTACAATGTTTAGATACCGCTGTGGAACTCCAGCTAGCTGCTCTCTTTCTTTACAGCTAAAGGGACCAAAGACCTCTAGGAAATAAGTACACTTCTCTGGCTCCTAGTGTTTCTGACTTCTTAAGTTAACGTGGCTAATATCTCATGAAGTGTGAAAAATGAACTCAAACCAATAAAATAAAACATGACTCTCATGACTGAATGTCTCTCCAGCCAGTCAGTGTTTCCACAGGTGGGCCACTCACCAGGTTCTGTGCTTTTCTCCCGTGAGGTCTCTTGTGGCTCCTCCTTTGTCTTCCCCACACCCATGGCCAGCTTTCCTTTCTTACCTCAGAACAGCACTAACAAAACTTGGACTCATCAACTACATCTGTGAATAGCTCAAAGTAGGGAATCCTGGGGCCGGAGATTTAGCTCAGTGGTTCCAGCGCCTGCCTCACAAGTGCAAGGTCCTGAGTTCGATCCCTGGTAACCACATACAATGCTGGGTATGGTGACTCACACCCACCAGCAATCAATACCACATACCACAGTGCCAGGCGTGGTGGCTCAGGCCTGTAATCCCAGCACTCGTGAGGCAGAGACAGGAGGATTGCTGAGTTCGAGGTTTGCCTGGGCTACATAGTGAGCTCAGGGCCAACCTAAACTACAAAGCGAGACCCTGTCTCAAAAAAAAAAAAAAACAAAAAAAAAAACAGGGAATCCCAAATAACGCCATTCTCAGGTACCTCAGGCTTTCACCGAGTTTTGTTCTGTTAAGACTTTGACCTGCCAGGAAGTTGCTGAAGGTATTAATTGTCAACTGAATCCTGCTCCAAACTTTTCATCCTATTGCTTATCACTCTCCTCCAGCCCTAGCTTCATCTCCACTTCTAAAGAAGAATTAAAATCTTCTCAACCTCATTAGGAAAAGTATATTACTAAAATGGATGTTCTGTCGTGTTCCGGAAATATATGTAACTATTTTAAAAGTTGCTAACATGGGGCTGGAGGGTTAGCTCAGTGGTTCCAGCGCCTGCCTTGCAAGCGTAAGGTCCTGAGTTTGATCCTGGAAACCACATACAATGCTGGGCGTGGAGACTCACGCCCACCAGCAATCAATCAGCAATCAGCACCACATACCACAATGCGGAGTGTGGTGGCTCATGCCTTTAATCCCAGCACTCAGGAGGCAGAGACAGGAGGATTGCTGAGTTCGAGGCTTGCCTGGGCTACATAGTGAGCTCAGAGCTAGCCTGAACTACAAAGCGAGACCCTGTCTCAAAAAAAAAAAAAAAAAGTTGCTAACACTTCTTTGCAAAGCCACCTCATCTATACTGGTTTTCAAATAGTGTTGGAAGTTATACTGCAATTCACATTTTCAAGAAAGCATCCTTTCCTGCAGAGCTAATCCCAGAGCCATGGACATGGAAGGACTCTTTCATTTCCAAGAGTACAAGGTCTGTGACTGTGATAATGCTAACCACTAACGCTTGGAGAGAGCTTGTACTGAGCCAGGCTCTGGGCCAACTGGTCTACTTGCCTCAGTCAGTAACTCTTTGGAAAAAGATTAGGAGAGAAGCACTATTTTTTTCCCACCTTCCCTGTAAGCAGATTGCAATGGAGAGAAATAAGTGTCTAAGTTTCCCAGTAATTGACAATGAAGGGCGGCTTGTCAGCTCCGAGGATGGAGCACTTGCTTCCATCCCTTGTGACTCCACAGGCAACTTGAGCTCTGAGGATGACCAGGCTGTATGGAGTGAATCTCCACCCTTCACCAATGGAGGCCGCCAATTGAATTTCTTTGCTAATTATTTTCTGATGTTGGTCCAGTAAAATGTTTGTGGGAAAGAGAGTCAGGGAGAACTATAGATACATTGCATACATGATACTAGAAAAGAAAATTAATGTGTCTAGGACTTATTTTTTCTAAAATTTGGGTAAATGGTAGCTCTCTGATTCCTTCATCACATCGCTCCAGGGTTGAATTTGAAAAAATAAAAATGAGAATCATCCTTATAATGTGAAAAATCTGTAGAAATGCTTGGTGTAGGCTAGTAGTACTAGTGTTATTCTCTTGTAAAGTTGTCTATAATGCATGTGGGTGCACACAACGTGTCTACCATGGCCTTTGCTTTTCCATTTGAAAAACTCATCATTCGACTCTATTAAATTTTAGCCAGATGAAAAAGATGGGCTGAGTGTGCTGCAGAGAGAAAGCTACTTGGGCACTGTCTTCCCGAGTCCACCGGGGCTTGTCATGGCACTGAGCCCTCTGTGAAGGCCAAGACTGCACTTCACTTTGTGGAATGAGGACGAGTGGCTGACACCAGAGAGACACGTCTGGTCCTTTGTCACTTATGCATTTCGTAACCATCGCACGGAAACCTCAAAGCGAATGCAATGGTGCTGTCAGGACTTGTGCTTAGCTCAAGCTATACTCTACCTTCCAGACTCTCTGATTCCTCTGGAATGAGCTACAAGCTGATTTCTTCTCAAATGTCTGCCAGTGTCTCTTTGAGTGTGGTGTAAATCTTTGCATTAAGGTGGCATTGAAGAAAATCAAAGACCTGATCTCTTTTATTTTAAAGAAAAGAAATTTCTCTTAAAAACTAAAATTAAGCACTTACTTTCCTTTTTAACCTGTTTATCACTTTCTAGTGTTACAAAGCACAGGAAAAGTCCCAAACCCAACAATTAGAACCATTTCAAGAGATTTCCTGGCAAGTACACTTTTCCCAGATACTGAACGCCCACACAGCTTTGCTGTCAGAGTGGCCTCCTGATACAGCCGCCCTGGATCCCTTACTCAGGGGATCGAGGCCCCTCGGCCAGGTTTCTTCGTGACCGGCAGTGTTGGCTCTGGTCACTGGGACAGTCAAGCGGCTCAGAGAAGCGTCAGGCTGGATGACAAAATATCTTCACCAGCTGGTGGCATAAAAAGCCTTCCTGGCGCCCTGGCATGAAATGACACAAGTGGACAATCAGGATTACCTTACTTAGCAAGGTTTTGTCACCACTGAATGTACTGCTAAGCGCTGAGCAAGACCCCTTTAAGTAGATATTCAGTAGAACAAAGGATGAAAGAAATCCATAATTGGGTAAAATGAAAGAGGATACAATCTTCAGTTTCCTATTCTCCTCTCAAGCTCATTCTCCTTTTCTGGGGCTTCTGTCTTGTGTTGCTTTCTTTCTGAAGAATTGTTCAGTTAATTGAAGTGTATGCTTATGCACACACACTCACACACACACACACACACACAAGTTGTGGGGTTTTCAGGTAAACAGAGGGCATGATGGGATTTACACAATACCTAGCACGATGACTTTAAGAATGTCCTTGGCACTGCTCCAAGCACTTGATTCAGCAACTTGCCATGAACCTATAGTATGCAAAGCCTTCCAGGTAGTGGGGTAACTGACCTGCATTTTCCCCATTGGTAGCCCGAGAATCTCTGCTTGCCTGTGGCAGCAGTACGACTCCAGCATGAGCCTTTTTTTGTTACAGAATATAATAAGAATAATGAAGGTAAAGGTTTTTAACACGGAGGACTTGGCCCTTGCTCCTCTGCTTCCCACACAGATCATCATAAATAAGAAATATAACCACAGGTCAGCCTCTACACTACAATTTGTTCTTAGCCAAAGGGCTCTAAGTGAAGAAATGTTATTTGATGGGATTTTCTAGAAGCACTTCTCAAAGGTGGAGAACCCTCAGCTGGTAACTTGTTTCAGAAAACAGCAGAGTAGTTAGAAATGGAAAGTATACTAAAGGCCTTTGTTACTTCTTGGAAATGCTCTTGGGTTTACAGTTTCTAATTTCATGTTACTTTATTGTGATTTTTCCTAAACATTGTATTGTTTTGAAGTAAATATATATTTATAAAATAGAATATAAGGACACACAGAAGACAGTTTGTATATATATGTTAATTTAGATAGTAAAATTTAAAATGTCTCAATATATAAGCAAGTAGTATCCTTTTCCTTAGTTTTATAAAGACAAGTGTACTTCACTGTGTTAAGGCAGTGACCATAACCATTGTCTAACCAAAAGTCTTTTTTCTTCCTCTATAGAAATAATAGAAATACTCTTGCTCTTTTCCACTTGATTATACCAATCTTTCTTTCTTTCTTTCTTTTTCTTTCTTTCTTTCTTTCTTTCTTTCTTTCTTTCTTTCTTTCTTTCTTTCTTTCTTTCTTTCTTTCTTTCTTTCTTTCTTTCTTTCTTTCTTTCTTTCCTTCCTTCCTTCCTTCCTTCCTTCCTTCCTTCCTTCCTTCCTTCCTTCCTTCCTTCCTTCCTTCCTTCCTTCCTTCCTTCCTTCCTTCCTTCCTTTCTTTCTTTCTTTCTTTCTTTCTTTCTTTCTTCTTTTTTTGAGACAGGGTCTTGCTTTGTAGTTCAGGCTGGCCCTGAGCTCACTATTAGCCCAGGCTGGAAGTCAATGAAAAAAAACAGGGGTCGGAGGGTTAGCTCAGTTGTTCCAGCGCCTGCCCCGCAAGTACAAGGACCTGAGTTTGATCCCCGGTAACCACATATAATGCTGGGCATGGAGACATGCCCACCAACAATCAACACCGCATACCACAATGACGGACGTGGTGGTTCACACCTGTAATCCCAGCACTCGGGAGGCAGAGACAGGAGGATTGCTGAGTTCGCGGCGGCTTGCCTGGGCATCATAGTGAGCTCAGGGCCAGCCTGAACTACGAAGTGAGACCCTGTCTCCAAACAGCAAAAAAAAAAAAAAAAAAAAAAAAAAAAAAAAAAAAAAAAAAAAAAAAAAAAAAAAAAAAAAAAAAAAAAAAACAGGAAGAGAGGAGGGTTCCCCAATCCTGTTCAAGATGACACCGACAACGATTTAAAGGCATCCTACATGGCCCACCTCTCAAAGGATCAGGCTGGAAATCAGCACCTTTAACACATAACCCTGATCCAAAATGTATCAGACTTGTTTTTCCAGCATAGCACTATCTGTGCATGTGTGAGTTCCCACAACTCATACCTCAGCTAAAATACTGCCTCCTCCAGGAGGCTTCCTAGCTATGTCTTCCATCTGCTATATTATCTATCAAATTCCCTCTCTATTTTTTCATGGCAGCATTCTGGCAATTTATGACATCCCCCAACTCAGTCTCTATGTCTTCTTCCTGTTCTCAGCTATTAATCTGCCCTTCTTTAAAGAACTCTGAGTGGATTGTCTATTTTAGCTCCATCAATTGTTTCATCTATCATTCCTGTCTTAGATCCCTCCAATCAGGCTTTGAATTCTCCTGTATCACCCTCAAAGATATCAGTGCATTTTCACCCATGAAATGTGTTCAGCTTTTGAGCTTTATGTTATACTTTTTCTGCATGATCAGACAAAAATAAGCAATACAAAATTGAGAATAATAGTAATGATGCTGCTTACATGTTTAATAGTAGCTATTGCCACAGGTTTGAGGAACAAATGAAACAGAAAATGTAATCATATTTGCTAAAAAGAATTGGCCAGTGTACACATTTATAGAAAGTGTTAAATAAAATCTAATTCACTTATTTTTAAGACTAGCAAGTTGAAGAAGTGTAGGCAGCCATACCAATGTGGATATTTACAATTTCTTATCTGTGGCATGAGATTTTATTTATTCTTTTTAAAAGGAACCTTCATTTTATATAATCTTTGTGTCTTTGCTTTACTGCCTTTCTAGAAAGTAATCCTATTATGAAAATGATACAAAAATATGAGGAAATACACAGATGTGTTCTAGTTTCTGGGAAGTGAGGCAACTTAATAGGTGCAATTTTGCATTCAGTCACTAGTTCCTGGTACAATTGTTCTGACATTAGATTTTCTGTGTCCTATACTTTGGAGAGAGAATATTCTAGATGGAAATAAATTCAAGGAAAAAAAGAATAAACTTAGTATTTTATAGATCCAGAGCAAAATCTCATAGAAATTCTTAGTGAATTATGATGCATGAATATTTTCCCTTGACTTTGTTTTGCCTTTCCCATCCAAGATGCCTTTCTGAAGTACCTACTTTTCAACAGATTTGGGTCTTACAAATGACTGTGGTAGTATTAGTGTACTTTATCTTGCACTATTTATTTTACTTTTGTAGTGCTGTGACCAGACCCAGGACCTTGTGCATGCCAAACAGGCAACTCTTGTAACTCTTATACCCAGATCCAGTAGCTGTCACATACTGACTTGAATCAAAATTTTGAAGGAGAAT
>PVIC010040663.1:0-16566 GCA_004025085.1 Thryonomys swinderianus
CATCACATTCCCACACCAAGTTTCCTATAGAAATATTCCACTCTATAAAAGCTGTCCTACTTTCTAGAACTCATTTGCATCTACAGGTGTTCATGCCAAAGAGAAGATCCTGAAATTGTCTATCTGTGATCTATTGATTTCACTTATTAGTATATCCTCCAGATGTCTCCATTTGCACCTAAATGGATCGATCTTGTCAAAAGAAGTCAGGGAGATTATGAGACTCAATCACATCCCCATGAAGGTCGGAAAGAGCTCTCACATTGTATGCTGTGGTTTGCGGTTGTATGGAAAACTCATGTTGAAATCTAATCCCCAGTGTGACAATAACACGTGGCAGGGTGATGACGTAGGAGGTGTTTAGCCATGAAGGTCGAAGGGCTGATATTAGCACTTGAACAAAGGGCTGGAGGGAGGTAGTGAGGCTCCTGAGCCCTTTCACCTGGTGTGGGCTCTGTTTGCATCCCCACCAAAGGAAGGAGTGACAAGTACAATCATGGCAGCGAACACACATCCCCCAACAAACTCCAGGTCTGCCTGAATCTTGACTTTGAATTCTTCAGGCCCCCCAGAACTTCCAAAATTAAGTATCTATGGTTCACAAATTACCAAGTTTCAAGTACTTTATTGTAGCAGCTCAAACGAAGACTCTTTATGGCAAGTGATTTTTTTTTTTTTTGAGACAGGGTCTCACTTTGTAGTCCAGGCTGGCTCTGAGCTCACTATGTAGCCCAGGCAAGCCTCGAACTCAGCAATCCTCCTGCCTCTGCCTCCCGAGTGCTGGGATTACAGGCATGAGCCACCATGCCCGGCTAAGACTCTTTATGGATTACAAAGGAACACTGGGGAGCAAAGAAAGATGGTCGTGGTTATAAATTCTATGACCTGCTCTTTTGACCTTCCTCATAACTGGTTAAGAAAACCAAGTGAGATGATGGATATAAAATAGCCTGATGCATGGTAAGTAAAATAAGTATTAGCTCATATCATTACCTTATTATAGGGTGGAAATACAAAATGATTTATTTTTCTATGCTCTAGCATTATAGGAATTTCTACCTCTATAGATCTACTAAAATATAATCAATTGAATTTAGGAGAATTAGTTTTACCAGATTTGTGGTCCATGAAAGATTGTTGGTATTGAAGTTTTGAGTACTTGCAGTGTTCACACAATTTGCCTAATTCAGAACAGACATCAGAAGTCATCAATCTCACCAGGAAGGGAGCTGTGGAAGTGCTGGCCACTGGGTACAAACTGACTGCTGACTTTATTATTAAATTCAGCCATCATTTCATTTTACCCAATTTTTCTGAGTTTATGTCTTATTTATTTTTGTTTTGTAGAGGGAGAGACAAATGTCTGCTTGTGTAGTTAAGACTTTGAAATTTTTGCCTTGTTTCATCTCTTTTTTTTTTTTTTTTTGAGATAGTGTCTCACTTTGTAGTTCAGGCTGGCCCTTAGCTCACTATGTAGCCTAGGCAATCCTCGAACTCAGCAATCCTCCTGCCTCCCAAGTGCTGGGATGACAACTGTGAGCCACCACACCCCACACTGTGGTATGTGGTACTGATTGCTGGTGGGTGTGAGTCACTATGCCCCATACTGTTGTATGTGGTTACCAGGGATTAAACCAGGGACTTTGCATTTGCGAAGCAGGTGCTGGAACCACTCAGCTAAATCTCTGGCCCTCATCTCTTTTTTCGCTAAGTGAGTTGTAGCTATGACATGAACAAAGGAACAAGACCAATGCAAGCCTTAGCAAAAGCAGAACCACCAACCGGGTGTGGTGGCTCACACCTGTAATCCCAGCACTCAGGAAGCAGAGACAGGAGGACTGCTGATTTCAAGGCTTGCCTGGGCTACATAGTGAGCTCAGAGCCAGCCTGACTTACAAAGTGAGACCCTGTCTCAAAAAAAAAAAAAAAAAAAAAAAAGCAGAACCACCAGTGTGAGCCAGTGCCAACAGGAAGTACATCACTGAGTATCATGGACCAAGTGAGGAATGTTAAAGATTTCTACAGGGAAAGTAACACACAATATCTAAATATCAAAACTAAATATGGTTATAGTGCATTTGTTTGCATTACTTTCCTGCTTTCTTTGTATACCCTTACCTTTATGCTTACTTTTTTTATTACACTCGTTCCAAATCTTTATAGAACTGTATATAAAATAAAATTTAAAAAAAGGCAAAACCATACATCGGTTGATGACCTGATTCCAAGATGAGATAGAAAAATGGTATTTCTGTATGTTTTATGTATTTCCTATAACCAAAAATGTGATTTTCCAGCTGTTATTGGCTCATAGAAGTACATATTCCCCACAGAGCAAATGTGCTTCCATTCTGTTCCCATTGAGATGATTTGCTGATTCTGATCAACTCCAGGTCCAGAGTCTGGCAGAGCACCATTCAGATGATTGCCCTGATTTCAGGCCATGTCCAGCCTCACCATGCCCCACTCTGAATGGTCTCCCAGTGAATCA
The DNA here is from genome assembly GCA_004025085.1 of Thryonomys swinderianus. Lineage (NCBI taxonomy): Eukaryota > Metazoa > Chordata > Mammalia > Rodentia > Thryonomyidae > Thryonomys > Thryonomys swinderianus. The sequence continues at coordinate 2,492 of PVIC010040663.1, forward strand.
CTCTTGCTCTGATTTCTCCCTCAGCTCACAGGGGTCCCCAATCCACCATTCTTGTCACTGAGGAACTGGAGTGTATTCTTTTCCATTGCTATCATAGAATGTCAATGTAATGTTTGCAATTACAGCCATCCCAAAATCTATCTTCTCTTTATTCCCTTCCCAAACGAACTTTATAGAAGAATAAACATGCCAGTATTACTCTTGCGCACAAACAGAAATCAATCCATGCCACATTCCCTGGTGTAACATAGATTAGCTTTTCATTGAAGACTATATTTACTTAAAGATGTGTCATTTCATTACAGAAGCATTACAGACCAGCTGTACATAAAATTTAGGTGTTTTTTTAAAAAAAGAATTATCTTAAGAAATGTAATCTGGGCCGGAGGGTTAGCTCAGTGGTTCCGGCGCCTGCCACGCAAGTGCAAGGTCCTGAGTTCGATCCCCAGTAACCACATACAGTGCTGGGCGTGGAGACTCACGCCCACCAGCAATCAATACCACATACCACAGTGCCAGGCATGGTGGCTCACGCCTGTAATCCCAGCACTCGGGAGGCAGAGACAGGAGGATTGCTGAGTTCCAGGCTTGCCTGGGCTCCATAGTGAGCTCAGAGCCAGCCTAAAAAAAAAAAAAAAAAAAAAAAAAAAAGAAATGTAATCCTCTCATACAGTGAAAAGTTGTGGGTTGAATATTGTAATATTCCAGTCATTGTATGCCTCAAGGAGCAATGAGTTTCATTTTGGTGAACTTCCTTTACAATTCATTGACATTATAGCCCGTGTATTTACTGCTGGGCTATGAACAAAGGCTTTTGAATAATGATGTAAGATATGTACCAGAAAGATACTGTGTGCAGTTTAGTGGATTCTTTGTTTATATGTTTTGTTTGTTTGTTTGAGTTTTTAAAGTTTTGTTTCTTAGTTGTGGTGAACTGCCTGGGTAATTTTATTTCTTCTTTCAGTTTACCTTGCAGTAATTTTACTTAGACAATTTCATAAATGAAAGGTTATTTTAATCATTAATCCTGAGTTACCAACTTCAAGGTAAATCAGTCACTTAAAAAATCACTTTCTGTTTTGTGTTCATGTTAGATAAGCTCTTTTGTGGGTTAAGTCTCTGAAGTTGCCTATTAAAGACTAGTAACTTATCATGGGTGCTATTTTTCCTCAATCCTTTTGTGTCATTTTTACTTTTATGCCAGAAATGAATATACAGTAGAAGCAAAATAAGTGTTTGCTGCTCAGAATAAACGATTAAACTTCCAACACTCTATAAGGCCTCCATAAAAATTTTAGAAAGCCTGATAACTAAATTTTTATTTTCCAATCATGGTTTAAAGCCATCTGTATTAAGAATAGTCAGCATAGCCTCACACAGGTCCAAGTGGAAAGTTAAATCTACAGATGGAGACATGAGATTGGGTGCTGTCTATCCTAAGTACTGTGAAATGTAATTAACTCTTCAGGGAAAAAAAAAACCAAAGCAATTACAAACAAAAAATAAAACTAATTAGAAAACTGAAAGATCTCCTAACTACAGGCTTCAAGAAACTAATTATCAAAAGAAAATAAAACATATATGGATATTAACAATATACATTGAAACAAGCCATTTTTAAAGTGACATGTGCTATGATTATACCAATTAAATTCAAGTCAGATGTACTGAATTAGTTTAACTAACACTTTGCTTTCCTTTAATATTTTGTAAGCTGATTTTCATTAGCATGGTCTTTAAAGACAAAGCAACACTGTTCTTTCTTAAAGTTTGTAATTTACTTTGTGTATTCCTGAAATGCACAAAAGAAGTCAGAAATGTTTGAAACAGTAGGTGTTAGAAGTTTATCTATATCCTATAGCATGGATTTATTATATAAAAGGTATTAGTTTACACAGTAGTTTTTGAGGATACCCTGTGCCCCAGACGGTGTGCCCAGAGCAGGTCTGATCATGACGCATGACTTGGTAGTGCCTCTACATTTGCTGAACTCACATTCTCTCTTCCTGAGCTAGTCAGTGAGCAAACAAAGGCATAAAAATATTGCTTCTTGTTCTGTATTTGAGGGAGGATTAGGTGCTTTGGTAAGGTCTGTTCAGTATTGCTAAGACTGAGTGCTAAAGGAGGTACTTTTTAAGTCAGGGCGGGTGGGATGGGACTTAAAGGATGACACACTGGGCAGTGGTGGGGGTGGGGTGGGGAAGAAGGATCCAGAGAGGGAACAGCAAGCAAAATGGTCTAGGGCCAGCATGGAGCTCCGGTGTCCTGGGCCTCAGCAGAAAGTGTGCCACACAGAGGGTGAGGGAGGATGGGACGAGTAGAGGTTAAAAACTAGCTCAGGGCCTAGTCCTACAGGGACTTGCAAGCAGAATAACGATTTGGGTTGTGATTCTTTTTTTTGAGACAGGGTCTCGCTTTGTAGTTCAGGCTGGCTCTGAGCTCACTATGTAGCCCAGGCAAGCCTCGAACTCAGCAATCCCCCTGCCTCTGCCTCCCAAGTGCTGGGATGACAGGTGTAGGCCACCATGCCTGGCACTGTGGTGTGTTGTACTGATTGCTGGTGGGTGTGAGTCACCACGCCTGGAATTGTTGTATATGGTGACCGGCATTTGACCCAGGGACCTTGCATTTGCCAGGCAGGCACCAGAACCACTTAGCTAAATCTCCAGGCCTTGATTGCGATTCTTAAGAGCTCTAGGAAGCCCCTGAGATCTTTCTGGGAACATAACAGGGATACAAACTGTCTTCTGCTTGACATGACTGCTCTGGCACTTGCAGGGAGTGAGGTGTGGGTCAGGGGTGAAGCACTGCTCTGCGGAGATGCTTGGGGATCCAGGAGGGAGACTTGGTTAGACTTGGGGGACAATGGAGATGGGAGAAACAGTGAGATGTGATAAATGCAAGGTCTTACCAAAGTCCCGAATGTCGGCAGTGAGGATGAGGAAGGAACTAATAATAACCCCCAGAGTTGGGCGCCATTCCCATCGCCCAAGCAAGATGAAATTCTTCCCTCCTGGGGGTGTTCAAGGACAACACCTGAGATGGGTGAGCATGAACGGGCGGTCAGAAAGAGATAACTCACCACCGGGAACTCAGGAGGAATAGTGGCACGCTCACGAGACATGTCACTCTCACACGTTAAGTTATGGAGAGGTGACGTATTGTGCATTATAACTGTAGGGCCTTGGATCCAAATCCTCCATTCTACTGCTTCCTTTGTTACTTGGTAAATTATTTAATATCCTTGCATTGAAATTTCTTTTTCTGCATCATTGCAAGAGTAACACCTAATGTGAGATTCCTACAATAGTAACATGAAAATGTAAAATGGATCACCAAGAAAGAAATAAGCTTTATGAAAATGTTTCAAATATGAACACTATGCTTCTAATATACTCTAAATATGAGCATCCTACCCTGTCAATATATAAAAGAAACTTTTGTACCAATGTCCAAGTAGGGTTTTCCTAGTTTTTTTCTACCAGGAAATAATCTCTTAGTGTCTTGCATTATGAAATGAAGCATTCATTGAAACTCAAGTGATAGTATGTAGCATTTTTTTTTTTTTTTGAGACAGGGTCTCGCTTTGTAGTTCAGGCTGGCTCTGAGCTCACTATGTAGCCCAGGCAAACCTGGAACTCAGCAATCCTGCCTCTGCCTCCTGAGTGCTGGTATGACAGGCGTGAGCCACCACGCCCAGCATTGTGGTATGTGGTATTGATTGCTGGTGGGCGTGAGTCTCCACACCCAGCACTGTATGTGGTTACCAAGACTGAACTCAGGACCTGGCGCTTGCGAGGCTGGCGCTGGAACCACTGAGCCAACCCTCCGGCCCAGTATGTAGCATTTTTGGGGTACAGTGGACCCATGACTTACCGATTCAGTTCATTGACAAGGTCTGGTTATAACTCGAGTTGGTCAAGCCTGAGGGCTCAGGCCCCTCTGCACAGCCTTCAAAGTCTCTGTCCTGTACCACGCAGATCTGTGTTCTTAGAGACACAAGATTTCCCAATTAACCCCATGCAGAAAGGATGATGGAATGTTGTACTGTTCCTTCTAGCTCTTTAAGGGTTTAATCTGTGTCTGAGACCATGTGGAAGCACAAGCACTGGCATTCAAGTTGTAACTCAAGACTTTAGTCTTAAGTTAAAACTAAAATTTTGGTCAGATCCTGAGTTGTTTGTATGTCAGGCTGCTTGTAATTTGAGGGTCCATTGTGTGATAAACTACATTACTGTAACCTTTATAAGAATATCACATTACATAATATAACATAACTGCTATATAAATATAATGTTCCCCATCAGAAGGTATGAAGGTACATATTTTTTCATCTAATTTAAACCTCAGCTGGCTTCCAATCTTTTGACATTTTCCTACAAATTAGAAAAAATGAAGGGTATTCTCTGAAATCTACAAATCATGGTCATCTCAGGGAAAAGTGTTGTGTGTGTGGGGGGGGGAGGTGGGTGTGACTGACCTTGGGACCACCGAGCCACAAATGCGTGAATTCAGACAGAAGTGTTGCAATGGGAACACAGCTCTGTGCCGAGCCAAATCTTCACCCCATTAACTAATTATATTGTATGCTTCAACAGAATATTACTGAACTATATTCTGCGAAATAAAGCAGTACTGAAGTATAATAATTCCCACACACTGTGGAGAGTTAATTATTAAATATATTATCCATCCCCCCCCCACACAAAAAAAAACAGTGTGGATACATGTTGTCTTTGTAGGTCCCCAGCGTGAACAACAGAAAACGAATGTCTAATTCACACTGATAAAAAATAGTTTAGATTTATTTCTGTGGCTTACTTGTTTAAAAATGAAAACTAATACATTTCATTGTGTGAAATTGAAAAAGAACATAAAACCATTAGCAGGAATCTCTGACATTACTATCTTACTAGTGTTAAAATTTTACAGCATTTTTTCAGAAGTGCTAGAGGAATTGCCTATATCTTATGAAATGAAATGTAGCACATTTAGTGTTCTATTCTACTTTTCTCACTTCACACTATATTGAGAAAAACTCCCCACATAATGTTCTAGCCTTTTAATTATAATTTTATTTGGTACATAACTTTCTTATGAATTCTGTTAGAATTTCATGAAACAGATTGATTTATAATAAAAATCAACATTTTTCTAAAGTACATTATTCTAATTCAGGCAGACAACATTTTCCTTTTCAAATCTTTCTCTAAACCTTTTTTACCTTCAATATTTTGCTCTTTGTGTCTAATAGGGAAGGCTCATTGCTTGTTTAGTTTGTTGCTTGAGTTTTTAATTGTTTTTATAGGTAAAGAACTTGTGTTCTTTCCTAATTTCTAATTGGTTGTTGCTAATATAAAGGAAAAACTATGGATTGGTCTATTTTATCAGGACCCACTAGTATTTGCTTACTAATTGACTTTCTTGGATTTTCTTTGTAGAAAACATATCATAAGCAAAACAAAATATATTTTACTCACTTTAGCTATTTTATTCTACATCCTTTTCTTGACTTATTGAATTAGCAACAGCTCCTAAATAATGTTAAATTATGGGAGAAAGTATTCTTGGTATTAGGATCAGTGGTTAACATGCTAATATCTCATTGTTCCTTATGAGATCACCTCCTATCTCTGTATAAATATTTTTATCTTGCCAATTTTATTTGTAATAATTTATTAAATCAAGAAGTGTTAGTTTTATGAAAATATCAGCAGTTCTATGGGGATTCAGTGTATGATCAGTCTGGAGAGCAGTATCCAGTTGCTTTTCGAATTCTCCCAGCGCTCTTGTCTTTCTCTGAACAGCACACTGTACACTGTTGTGCTGGCCTTTCCCTTCTTCCTGTGCATGGGGGAATTTCAATAAAGTGTCCACTCACTTATGTGATGATGAAGACAGCCATGACGCACGTCCTGACTGGTGTTTCCCTATGCTGTATTTTGCAAATATTTGGTCTGTTAGGGAAATTGAAATTGTAAATGACTTTTTGAGCCCCCTATTTTGAATAAACAACAAATAAGATCCATATTGTTTGATCAAGAAGGTGCATACATATTTTATTTATTATTTATTTATTTATTTACACATATACATATTTTATAATGTTTGCCTTGTTTTTTTTGATTACAGGATAACTTGTTAGATGTTGGTCAACACTACCCACAGAATATTATGGTAATTGAACACGACTGGAAGTTTTTAGTTTTGCTTCTTCTTTCCAGTTCTATTCTTTCTGTATTATGAATAGTTGACAATAGAGAAAGATGTTGTTAAGGACCTTTACTGCTTTTGCTACTTGCTGGTACCATGAACTGTTTTTCCTCTGCAAGCCCTCTCTCCCACACCTCTACAAATTGTCAAGGGTATCTCATTATGGAGAATTGCAAAATGTTGCTATTTGCAGAACGGTTCAAGGATTGAAGTGGACTGAGATATCTGCAGCATCCTGTGAATGCCTTTCAAAACAAGAAGGGCTACTGGATGAACAGAAGGGATGGTGAAGGTTACGTATAACTGTGTCAACTTAATTGGCTCAGGAACTACCTGGGGGACACGTGAGGACACTTCTGGGTGTCTGAGTGGGTTGTGGAGGTGGGGCCTTAGGGACATTGTTTGGTCTCGCACCCCTTCCTCTTTGGCACTGCTTCCCTGTTGTTCTCAGCCAGCATAACTGAGGACCTTTGTCCCTCTGTGCCCTTCCATCCTGATGTCTCTGTCGTGGGGCCAGGCAATTATTGAGCACAACCAGGAGTAATCCAATTTCTCTTTCTATAAGTTGTGGATGTTGAGTATTGTGTCTCAGGGATAGAAAGCTGACCGATACAGATGGATAGATGGATGAATATGTCATACACCAAGTACAGTCGCATATCACTGCCTGATGGGGATATATTCTAAGAAATACATCGTTAGGGGAGATTGTCATGTGCACCTCAAGGAGTATATTTACACAAACCTTGGAGTACAGATCAGTCATTCACTGTGGCCTCTTGATATAATTAAGAGCCATGGTTCACATCAGAAGTATGAGGCTGCTTCTGCTATAATGCATATGCTTTTCTACAGTAAACTAAAACTAATATTAAGTAGGAGGTCACTCCAAAATAATGATAAGCTTATTGTATGTGAAGTATGTGATATAGTCATTTGTTATCATTATCAAATATTATGTACTGGACCTAACTGTCTGTTTGACCAGCAGTACAGTAGATGTATTTACAGTAGCAAACGCCAAGCACACAAGTAACACGTGAGTGCTATGACTTTAAGATTTGCCCCAGAGATACCGGGTGATAGGAAATGTCCAGCTCTATTAATCTTACAACACTTCCTCTGTATATGTGCTCCATTATTGACTGAAGTGTCAACACGTAACTCATCACTATAAGTAATGCTAATGATAAAATATCAGTGTTGGCTCACTAAAAAGAATAATAGTTAACAATAAGGAGATGTCTTTTTTGGCTTTTCTCTCTCATAGGCTAACATTTCACCCTTCCCAATTTTCTCCTTTGCAGTTTGTTGGCTCTTACTTCCTGTTCAGTCTCGGTGCCCCCAACGTGTCCATTTTATATTTTAAAAGAATGTCACTGGGACGGAGGGTTAGCTCAGTGGTTCTGGTGCCTGCCTCGTAAGCACAAGGTCCTGAGTTTGATCCCCAGTAACCACATAGGATGCTGGGCGTGGAGACTCATGCCCACCAATGATCAATACTGCATACCACAGTGCCAGGCGTGGTGGCTCATGCCTGTAATCCCAGCACTTGGGAGGCAGAGAAAGGAGGATTGCTGAGTTCGAAGCTACATAGTGAGCTACACAGTGCCTGGGCTACATAGTGAGCTCAGTGCCAGCCTGAACTACAAAGCGAGACCCTGTCTCAAAAAAAAAAAAAAAGAATGTCACTGAGTCCTGGGGAAAAATGCAAATTATAACTAATGTAGTCTTTCTCTTTCTCTGTCGCTCTTTGAGACTGGATCTTGCAGTGTAGTTAGGCCCGCCTTGGACTTGCTATGTAGCTCAGGCTTGTCTCAAACTTGTACTCTCTCTGCCTTAAACTCCAGAGTGCTGGGATTATATTACCAGGTCTGGTTTCTTAAAAATAGGTTAAAAACATTTAAGGTGTTTCAGAGGTAGCCCCTATCTGATAATACATTTGTTTTACAGTAGCCAACAAAAGAACTCTTTTTTTTTTTTTTTGAGACAGGGTCTTGCTGTGTAGCTCAGGCTGGCCCTGAGCTCACTTTGTAGCCCAGGCAAGCCTCAACTCAGCAATCCTCCTGTCTCTGCCTCCGGAGTGCTGGGATTACAGGCATGAGCCACCACGCCTGGCACTGTGGTATGTGGTATTGATTGCTGGTGGGCATGAGTCTCCATGCCCAGCATTGTATGTGGTTTCTGGGGATCGAACTTAGGACCTTGCATTTGCGAGGCAGGCGCCGGAACCACTAAGCTAAATCTCCAGCCCAACAAAAGAACTCTTAACACAGGCCGGGGTTTCACTGACTTTGAACAAAAACATTTTTTTGTTTATTTTTTTTCAAGTAATTTTTATTGGTATATGTTTGTCAGACATAACTATCATATTTATAATAGGGAATTTATACCTGTGCATAATATATCTTAATTCTTCTTTTCCTGCCAATCCTACCCTCTCCCCTCAACCTTTTTCCCTTCCTGACTTACAAAGACTTTGTTTCCATTTTTCCCCTCCATTCTCTCTGGTTTTTGCCCCTTTTTTCTGCACTTCCTTCCTCCCCCTGTTCCCTTTCCCATTTGAACATGTTCTTCCTATGTCTCAATATTTACTCTCTATTTCAGTAAATAAATTTAATGATCAAGTTAATGAAACTAAAATATAAGTAATATTGTTAGAAAATAGTTATGATGTATTTAACAGATGAATATATGTCCTAACAGCTGACAAGAAAAAGACAAGCCAAAAAAAGGGGGAGAAAGGAAAACACAAAATGAATGAGTGTCATTGGTCAAGAAACATTTGTAAATTACTCAGCATCTCTAATAAGCGAAGAAATATAAATGAGGCAAGAAAAGCACATATTGTTGTTCAATTAGTAGAGTATGTAAAAATTGATACTAGTCTTGATGGAGTATATGGAAGCTGGTATATTGTCTCAGAAAGCAGTAATAGAGTACATAGTAATTTTTAAAGTCATCCTTTTTAGTAATTTTTCTTATATTTTATACACAAATATAAAGTATTTATGTCTGTACTGTTTGTGCTACTCAGAAATAACATTAATAGAAGAGCCTATCAAGAGAGTGGTTAAAATACAGAGAATATTCTTAGAATAGACTAATATGATACAGTAATAAAAACCAAAGGAAAGAAAGGATAAAAAAGAAAAAGAAATAATACTGGCATGAAAAGATATTTCAGATAATTGATACATATAAAAACCAAGCTGCAGAACATGTAGCAACATTTTATTTTCAGATTATAAATTAAATTCTGTAGAGAAAAACATTAAAAATATATGCATTCAAGTTTGGATACTGGTTATCTCTGATGGCGGTGTTCACTTTGTTATGATGAGTGTTGCAGTTTTACACAGCTTTATGGGACATCTGCAGTTTGAGAAGGTACATTAGGGTATCAAACACGACAGGGAGAGGGAGGCCTGGGTCCCGCTTCGGGGCTCCCAGCATGCCCTTTGTCTCTTCCCTTCCCTTCCCAGCTGAGCTCAGGATGCAGGGGAGTAGGTTACTTGTTCCCAAGGGGGGCTGCGGGGAGGACACTTGGCTATGTCCTCGTTAGATGGGCAAAGACAGTCCCATCACAGCTCCTTTAACTTTTCCTTTTGAGTATTTAATATTACCTAAATTCAAAGAAAAACAGCAAGATACCTTAATTTAAATAATGGTGAGATTCAGCTAATTAATTTATTTGAAATTCTCAAATTGTCTCTTTACTCTCAAGGATGGACTAGAATATGAAGTACCTTAAGCAAGAGCTTAACGTCCCCCATTAATTAGGTTTTTCTTCAGAGTGATATTGTCCAGACCTCGCTGACGGGAGTAGGAAGATGGATGCTTTCTTCAAAAAGAGGCCATGTAGCCCTAGAGGGCATGGATTGTGAAATACACCTTGAAATGTATACCTTCAAGATGCTTCCAAAAATAATAAATACAAAGAAATTTACATTATAAATAGCACCATATATCCCATGTGTAAATACAGTCTCATAGAGTTTATTTATGTGTGTAACTGCTAAAGTGCTACCTTGGTTATGGCCTTGTAGTGAAATTACTGCATTTTAGTACTTTTTTAATGGACCAAGAAATCATCTTGTAACATCAACCTACTTTTTCCCCCATTGTAAGAATCTGGTCACCCTCACTCTGAAATAACTGCTGCTAGACTTCAAATTTAAATATTTATGAGGGTGGAAACTCAAGCCATGTCCTGTTGGGGAATGAAGTACTCTCTCTGGCTTGATTTTCCTGGTGGGATCTGGGAAGCACTTTTCTCGCCTTGTTTTCTCATCTAATTTGTAAGATACAAATTTCATTAATATTTAAAGCTAAATATTAAAAGAAAACAAGTTTCAAACACAAGGCCTTTGATGTGGGTTTTCTTTTTGTAGATCTCCTCTTGCCAGCTCCTATCAGCGCTGTTACTTGACAAAACCATCAGTCCTGCCCAGAACTACTCAGATAAAAGTCCCTCGGGGAATTATGTGGCACAATCTGACGTGAACAATGAGGAGGCCAGTAAGTTCAGAAGGGCTCAGATCTCCTCTAAAGCTGGGAACCTGTGCTCTAGATGAAAGGTAAACAGAAGAGACAAGCTGGAGACTTATGGACTCATGCGAGCAAGCACGAAAGCTGGGAATCAAACACATCATTCTAAGTCCTCCAGTTTAACAAAAAACAGTTACAGGGTGCTATGGCAACATACAGCAGGTGCACCTGTTCTCAGCTTCTGGATCAGAGAAAGTGTCTCCAGGAAAGAACTGTTTCCCCTGAGATTCAGGGTATGACTGGGCAATAGCTAATCTGAAAATAGCAGAAGTGCACATTTTCTGGAGGAATGTTCCAGAACCTTCCATATGGGTCCGTGAGAACTGACACAGGGTCTCACCAAGCTGTAACTGGTGTTGGCATCTTGTACTTCGTCATGGCTTTCTTGACAAACGGTGACCTCATAAAGGGTGCATCTTAGTCATCCTGGTTCCTCCTTTACCTAGTGCTTGGCCTGCACACAACAGGGCTTCAGGGTAGGTTTTCTGAGTGAATATAGGAAATGTTTCTGATCCATAAGGTGGATGTGAAAATGTTCATTGTCTCCCTGGTACTGTCTGAATTTTGGTTAACTGTCCATGAGAAGACAAGCAGACCTTAGCTCTGTTCTTGTGACCCATCCTGCTGGTATCCCCAAGGACTGGGAAATGATGAAGACACATTAGGTAGTATAATTTTGTCTTCATTTTTCATCTTTGCATTACAAATTAGACCTCTAATACAGCATGTATGAATAAAATATATTAATTTAAATTAATTAACATTTTTAAGTATTGCACTTTTCAGAGAAAAAATTTAAATATAAAAATATAAAACAATGTGTAATCTACGTAAAAATAAGTTTTGATTTCAATGATAATTTTCTTTACATTCCATTAATTTGATTCAGATCCAGAGATCATATAAGACAATAATGATACAAGTCCAAATGGCCGTGAGAAGTTCACGTACACACATACACATACACACACAAATACACACAGGTGTATTTCTGGTAATTTGTAGTTTCCAAGCTTAATACAATCAAAAAGTTGTAAAGAAATTCACTTTATCAGTAGAAATTAATTACTTGTGCATTTATTAGAACATGGTATCAAGTAATCATCTTTTAACTACATTCCTTTTACTCTCTGCTGAAATAGAGAAGTGACAACTTGTATGGTATGACTCACTGGTCCAAATATAAATGGCAGGATGGTCATTGTCTTTTTAACCAAAATTTTCTTGACACCTTTAAAAAAATTCCAATTTGAGATATCCTCCAACTTTCGTCTATTTTAACCTTAAACCAAAAATACATTTAAGCAGAATATGGTAAGATAAGGAACATATCTTGATTTCTTTCAAATGACATGGTTCTCAGAAATCATCTTTGCTGTTTCCTTTTGGAATCTACATCCCAAAATCATCTATTTTTAATTCCACAAGATAGGGTGGTTCTTAATATAGAAAGGCTACTCTGTAGGTTCAGTTAAACAGACATTAAAATAGTTCTAATTAGTTTTGCCTAAATACTAATCAATTTACCAAAGGTTTGGTCTTATCTTATTCATTTTTCTAAAATCCCTATTGGATTGAATTTTATTCTTTTTTTTTTTTTTTTTAGGATAGAGTCTTGCTTTGTAGTTTAGACTGGCTCTGAGCTCACTCCATAGCCCAGGCTACCCTTGGACTCACAGCAATCCTCTTGCTTCTGCCCCCGAGACTGAAATTACAGGAATAAGCCATCCTGGCTGGCTGGTCTTATTCATTTTTGAGTTCCAGTGCTAAACATTGTATCTAGCACATAGTAGATGTTCAATAAATGCTTGTCAAAGAAATGAAATAAGACCAGGCTTGCAAAAATCCTTTAGGAAAACTGCATTATTGGAATTTTATATAGTTTAATTATAATGTGATTTGAAATTCTCATAAGAGATTCTATAAAGATGTATAATCCATATTGGTAATAGCCCTTATTATTTGGGAGTGACAATATAAATAGTGTTTTTTTAAATGACTCATATGCCACGGCACATACTGTTTCTGTTTGATAATGAAACATTGCATCTTCTAGACAGTATGCCAGACATGATGATTTAAGTGGGTGAATTTAAAAATAACTTACAAACAGCCTCACTAAATGAATATGCCTAGCAAAGAAGACTAAGCAAAATGTTTAGTGTCAGATTGAAATTATTTGTAGCAAATCCAACCTATTTTTTACTTTATGTAAAACATTTATATACCTGTAATTTTGTTCACTGATTTAAAACTAAAGTTTTATTAGAATAAAGTAAAATAAATATGATAACCAGCAGTTATTTATTTGTTATGTTATTTTTAAAAGCTGCAGTATTTAATTCTGCAGTCAGAATGGATAAAATATTTCTACTTTTGGTAATCAAAAGAAAAATATGGATCTCTGGGAAAACACCAAATAGTATTATACTTAAAATATGTTTATTTACTCTAATTGCACATAAAATATACATATATGTGTATATATTTGTCAATGTATGTATGTGTGACCAAAAATATGGTGAATATTTAAATTAAAACTTTAAAAATTTTATTACAGTAAAAGAAACACTGCTATTAATCCCACTCAAAACACCCCACCATGCACACACTCAGAAATACTTTCTCCTTCATTTCTGCACTTTTTTCTTTTTTTTTTTTTTTTTTTTGAGACAGGGTCTCGCTTTGTAGTTCAGGCTTGCCCTAGCTCACTATGTAGCCCAGGCAAGCCTCGAACTCAGCAATCCTCCTGCCTCTGCCTCCCGAGTGCTGGGATTACAGGCATGAGCCACCACGCCCGGCCATTTCTGCACTTTTTAAAGCAGTTCTGGAAGCCCTCTTTTGTGAGTGTCTTTTTGTGGTTACCTTAATGTCCTGAACCAATTCAAACTGTTTATGGCAACTTCTATGAAATAGAAATACCATATAATGTGTCCTTATCTACCTTATTTATTGGGATCTGACACTGATTTCTGGCTCTTCTCCAAACTCTAAATTACCATGAAAGGTAAACAGTTTAGGACAGCAAGGTAAGCACTAAAACACACATAGTAGAGGATGTCTTGAGTGACTTTCTCTATGCTATGGCAAAATACCTGACACAAGTTAAAGGAAGAAAAGTTTACTTTTGCTCACCTTTGTAGAGGTTTCTTCCCATAGTTGTCTGGCTCCATGGCAGGGTGGCATGACACAGGAAAAACATTATTGGCATGGAAGATAGAGAAAAGTAAGCTTTCTTTCTTTTTCTTTCTTTCTTTCTTTCTTTCTTTCTTTCTTTCTTTCTTTCTTTCTTTCTTTCTTTCTTTCTTTCT
>PVIC010040664.1:0-16567 GCA_004025085.1 Thryonomys swinderianus
TGTAAATAAGGAGGGGAAGACAGGTTGAAGAGAAAGGGGTGAACTAGGGAAAAAAGAATCAAGATGTATACAGATACAAACTATCATGAATGTGATTATTACATTGAATGCTATCTTACACAAGGGAAGAACAGAGTCATTATGTTGTGACTTCAAATCTTAAGATAAACAGATGGAGAAAACTTAATTTTTGAAAAATGAAATACTTAGAGGTCTTTTTTTTTGAGGCAGGGTCTCACTTTGTAGTTCAGGCTGGCCCTGAGCTCACTATATAGCCCAGGCAAGTCTCAAACTGATACCAATCCTCCTGCCTCTGCTTCCCAAGTGGTGCAACTACAGGTGTGAGCTACCACGCCCAGTACTGTGATACGTGGTACTGGGGTTTGAACTTGGGACCTTAAGTTTGTCAGAGAGATGCCAGAACCACTAAGCTAAATCCCCAGATGAATTTTTAAAAAACGAAGCCAATTTAATTCATGCAAATTCAAATGAAAGAGCACATATTCAATAATAGTGTATCAGTAATTTTACCTGTACAACAATGGAAAAGCAAAAATTTTACACATGTGAAATCCAAAATAACTGTTCAAGAATTAGCCATGTGAGGTAAAAAATTCATTTCATAGAAATTTAAAGATCAAAGAATTAGCTTGGCCTAAAGTTAACTAGAAACCTGAAAGCCAGTGTGTGTGTAACAATAAGATCATCAAGAGTACATATCCAAATTGACTATGAAAATCTACTCAAATATGCTACTGGTATATTCCTTGATAAAATATCTTTCAAGAACCCACCATATCCCTATCAACCTATTTTTCCATGCTATGGCAGAATAATCACGTAGGTTTACTGCAAGAAAACTATCAATTCATATCACTATTATTTCCTTCCTCATTTCATTAGAATATTTTTTCCACCATAAACCCTAGGCAATACACAAAAATATTCCAAAATACTGACCTGCCAAGGTGCTTGTGTGTCGAAATGCTCTGACTTGTGAGTCAGATAATCCTGTAAGAAGTGAAATGACTGTATCCATCATGTATTCATCATATATGATACTATATTGACATTGCCGTACTAATACACCAATGAATTCACAAAAGCTGGATTTGAACTTCTTCCACTGAGGACCAGCCATGGTAAGTGGATAATCTCCACTATCCTAAAACAAAAATGTTAAAACAGCAAATTCATTTAAAATACATGGCATAAGATTCCACATTTTTTACTTACCTTAGGCGAAAGCATGAATAGATCCCCTTATCTTACATTTCTTCAAAAAATCCTCAAATCAAGCAAGAAAATATACAAAGGTAGAGCTATGTTTAAATACTTCTACTCTTTTAAGACCAAATTAGATATGCTAAATTTATTTTAACCAATGAAACTATACATCAATAACTAAAGTTAACATTTTTAAAAAATTGTCAAAGTGAAACTTTTCTGATAGACAAATACAATTAATTTTTTCAAAGGGAATGTGGTAGGGGAAAGAATAAATAGGATTTGAAAAGAAAAAGAAAGCACATGTATATAGGGGGTGGGGGATTGTGGGGTGGGTGAGGGTATGAGTAAAAATGAGAATTAACTCATGTCATTGGTACTAATTCCCCATTGTTGAGTGTGATTGTGTGTTGGGAAAAATCCTGTTTGGGAGAAATAATAGGAAGGTCAAAACTGATCAGGCCTTCCTGCAGACAGACTTTGGACTTAACTACATTGCAAAACAATCCTGTTTGGGAGGAATAACTGGAATGCCCTTCCTGGCTGCCTAGGACTTTGCACTCAGCTCACCTTCACCTTGGAGAACAAGGACTCTGGCCGTCCCACATGCTGTGATGCTTCAAGGTGGAACTGCTCCATTACGGTGTTTACCCTGCCTTATGAGTCTTTGTTACATTTTGTTACTGGAGAGGTGCTGAATAGAAATTGTGGCAGGCTGGGGCCTGGAGTCTTTTGCTACCCAGAGTAGCATGAATCGGGCCCAAGTTCAGCTTCTCTAAACCTCATTTCTGCCTAATTATTAATTATTATTTTGCCGTGTACTGTCGATTCACAAGATACTAGAATCTAATGCAAAGGTTCTAGTTACGTATCCTTCTCCTTGATCCCACAATTGTGAGCTGTCTATAAAATGTACCAATAAAGAATTCAATTAAAAATGTATGTACACCAAAATAGTATATTTCATGTAATTAAATATAATGAAATTCTATTCTCAGTTAATCTAACAGAATGATATATAAATCAACAGAAGATTTTAGTATATGTTTTCATCAGTTTCATTACATCATACAGTCAACAGACAAACAGTCACATAAATTTTAAAAGAAATGCAGGGTTGAGGATGTACCTAGTGGTAGAGCACAGGCTAAGCAATTGCAAAACCCTGGGTTTGATCCTAAGCACTGCAATCAATCAGTAAGTCAAACAATAAATCCATTCTTTAAAAAAGTAAAGACCATGGTTATACAGAACTTTTAAGTCATGGTCTAATAAACGTCACCGAAGGATAGTTTATCAGTTGTTTGGTAAAGTTGTAACTTTTCTGCCATGAGTAAATTTTTAAAATTTTAATTCATTTCATATGCAAGTTGAACTGTGTCTGAGAATAAGGTCATAATATATTCCACAAGAAGGTTTGAGGGGGACTGATAGGGAACAAACGCAGGGTTTTTACACATGCTAAACATGAATACAATCTCTGAGCTTTTTAATCTTAAATGCTTAATTTTCTAATAAGCACATTTAGTAACTACACTGAAATATATCACCTGAATTTTTGTTAGCAACTTTGCTGAGAATTTCAAATAGTATTTTAGAATGATTATTTGAAACACTGTTTCCCCTGAGGTTCTTACTAAAACATTTAATATTAAAAGGTTAAAAAGTACCATTATGCATAATTACCTCTCAACTACTTGGGGACTGATTAATAGCAATTACTGATCATCAAAGCATTTTAACAACTCATGTATCTTTTGGAATGAGTTGAAAGCTGTTTCATTACAGAGCAAGGAAAAAAATAACCAAATAAACCTCAAGTGAGACAGGATTTTCTGTCTGAAAATTCAGTGAATGATTTTTGGAAGCCTAACTACTAGTGTCGCAACACAGCTATAAACAAAACAAATAATCTCTGCCCTCAAGAAACTCAGTCTATCTATGTACGAATTGATAACAACATTTCAAAGGATTCACTGACATATTCAGCTCAATTCTAAATAAGTATTTCTCTTATTATTCTTAACATTTAAAATTGAAACACATGAATTTTAAACTATAAAAGGAGCCGGGCGTGGTGGCTCACACCTGTCATCCCAGCACTCGGGAGGCAGAGGCAGGAGGATTGCTGAGTTCAAGGCTTGCCTGGGCTACATAGTGAGCTCAGGAACAGCCTGAACTACAAAGCAAGACCATGTCTAAAAAAAAAAAAAAAGATTAATAAATCTATAAAAGGATATATGTACATATAAAAATAAATGTTTCTTTTAGCTGAGCTACCTGGTTGCTAAAATATTAACCAAATCTTCCCTTTCCAATACTTTGGGATGTTCTAAATCATGTTCTTTGAATATTAAATTTATTATAATATTAAAAAGTTAACATTTATTGAGCTGTTGGTATGTGCCAGGAATTAACAAAACAGTTAATTAACAAAGCCATTTTTCACATATTTCTCCCAACTTTACAAGGAAATTATTCACCCATTTTACAGGTGAAATTGATCTAATGGCCACATACTCAAAGTCACAGAGAGATCATTTGGTTGGTAGCAAAGTTCACATCTACCTTAATACTTAAAATTTATAAATATTTTAAAAAATAAGTCAAGATCAAAGAAATAAACGTATATAAAATTATGAAAAC
Organism: Thryonomys swinderianus; assembly: GCA_004025085.1. Taxonomy (NCBI): domain Eukaryota; kingdom Metazoa; phylum Chordata; class Mammalia; order Rodentia; family Thryonomyidae; genus Thryonomys; species Thryonomys swinderianus. The sequence continues at coordinate 3,874 of PVIC010040664.1, forward strand.
ATTCAAGATAAGTTACCTCATCAAATTCTTCAGTCATTTTTCGAATTATCTCAGAGTTCTGCATATGTCTAAACATTTCTGCTGTGACAACTCCTAAAATGTGAAGTATCAGAAGTCAGTACAGTATAATGAAGGAGAGAGAATTTCCAAGTAAGTTTCTAACATTAAAAGTGTACAGTCACATAATAAAGGCATTCTTCCTCATTCTACTATTTGTATGACACTTGTTATGCATTGTATGTAGATGTCCCCTCAAAGCCTCATGGGGTCATAGGTAACACATTTACAGAGACAACTGGTTCTGGAGTATGTGTTTAAGGGTGCGTGGTTACTAAATTAGTCCACTGATCATTTTGACATAGCTCTGAGTGTGAGAGCTATCCATTCTAAGGGTGGATAGCCTTAGATAAAATATAGATTGACAGAATGAAGCTGCTATTGGCACTTGTCTCTTGTAGCTTGCTGCCTTCTTCCTGCCATAAACTGTTTATCCTTCACAATGCTGCTCTGCATTGTCACCCTGCCTTAGAGAGAGCCAACTATGAACTGAAACCTCTACAAATTGTGAGCTAAATAAACCTTTCCTTCTTTAACTCTGGGTATTGGATATATATTTTGTCTTATGAATGAGAAAAGTAACTAAGACAGAATCTGGTACCAGTTGCTGTGACTATACTTGACTATGCAGTCTAGAAACCTCTAGAATAGGCTTTTCAGAAGGGTGTGGAAAGGTCTGGGGGTGCTGGCTTAAAAAACTGCCCTGGAAATCCTTACAGTGTACTTGAGGGGAGGTTCTGCTCAGAGCTCTCAAGACCAGAATGCCAATACAAATGCTGCTGGTAAAGATCAAGCTCAGGAGGTTTCACTTGGAAGGACTGTTTTGGTTGCTGGACTTCAGATGATGCATGCTATGCCTTAGCAGAAAGTTTGTCTGCATTTTACTGTTATCTAGAGATTTTTGTCTGAGACTGAGCTTAATGGTAGTAGACTAATTAATCTTGGCAGAAGAAATTTCAAGGCAGCCTAATGTTGAGGCAATAGCATGATTACTGCTGGCAGATTTTAGCCAGATTTATGTTGAAAATCAAGAGGAAAGAGCCCCGCAAAATGATTTTAAACGTTTTGCGTTTGTCCAGAAAGGAAGCTCCAGTAAAGCTTCCAACTGCAAATATAGAGTAGAAGAGAATTTGGCTATAGAGAAGAAACAGGACAATGGAAAAGATAGCCTGAGAACATTACAAGAACCAGCAGGATTCCAGCCTTTATAGCCTCAAAATTACAAAATGTGAAAGAATTTTCTCTGAAAAGAAAGCTCCAGAGCATTATGCTTCAGAATGGCAGTGGCTTAGAGAAATTGTTCCTTGGGACTGGGTACAGATTACTCAGTGATCCAGATGCTCAACCCCTAAAGGCAAAAGAGAAGGAAACCTGGCTACTGCTCCAGCTGGCAGCAGACCTTGACATCATTCACATGATGCTGGTTTTTGGTACATGCAGAAAGTAAGAGCTGCGAAGTTAGGAAGACTTCCACCCAGACTTCAAAAGGCCTGGGAGGCCAGGTAGTGTGTCCCTGAGACAGCAGTATATAAAGTTAATGAGTGTGAAACCAATGCTAGAGAGGAAATCCTACACGTTTGAGAAGTCAGGAATATGGATCATCTGAGGAAAACTGGACCCAAAAGAGAAGCCCTGGGAGCAAAAGCCAACCAGTGCCCTAGGAGCAGAGCCACCCAAGACCTTTGGAGTTCACAACTTGGCATAGATTGCCAGAGATGCTAGACATGGAACTATGGGATTTAATGTTTGCCCTATTGGATTTTGAAGTTGCTTTGTTTCAATTCCTTTCTATTGCCCTCTTTGTAACTTTTGTAATAGAAATATCTATCTTGTATCATTATATATTGAAAATGATTAACTTTCTTCTCATTTGTACAGGGGTTAGCAGCTAACAGTTTACCTCAATTCTCAAAGTAGATATTGAACTTGGACTTTCCAGCAATGCTGAAAGTGTTAGGACTTTAGCAATTCTTAGAGATGGACTAAGTGCTTTTTGCATAAAGGAATATATGCATGAGTCTTTGGAGAGACAGGAGCAGAATGTTATGGCTTGTATCTACATGTATCCTCAAAAACTCATGCAGTCATAGGTAGGGCTTTTTCACAGGTGGCGAGATATAGAGTATGTGATGCTGAGTTTAAGGGTGTATGATTACTAATGAGTCCAATGACTGGTTTGTATAGTTCTAAGTGTGAGTGCTATCCACTTAGCCTATATTAAATTATAAAGTGACAGAAAGAAGCTGCTATTGCAGCATGCCACTTGTTGCATGCTGTCTCATGCCTGCCATGAACTATTTTTGCCCTACAATGCCACTCTGCCATGCCACCCTGCTTTGGGGGCTAGCCACTTACATACTGAAACCTTTACAAACTGTTAGCTAAATAAATCTTCCTCCTTTAACTTCAACTATAGTTTTAACAATGAAAAAAGTAATTAAGATAATACTGAAATATAGTAAGAAAGCACAGACAAATTCTACTATCAACACGTACAAGAGAAGTGCTCCATACTTCATCCAATAAAATGCAAATGTTACATAAATAGTTTTATACTGTATTGTCTAGGAATAATGACAAGAGAAACTGGACATGTTCAAAACAAACACAAATTTTTCTCATATATATTTTAAATATACACAGATGGAGAATATGAAAGGTTGACTCTACTTTGTCTTTTTACATGAGCCTTATGTTATCAAAGTGAGGCAGCATGTAGGGCAAAATTCAAAACCTACAAGATGACTAGGGTTACCATTCAGAATGATATCTGGGAAGACCCTAGGTTCCATCCCCAGTGCTGACAGTCTATTTCCCTCCTACACCCTTGAAAATGAAAGTAAAGGTGATAAGAAGAAAGGTAATAGAGTTCACTTTGGCTAGGTTTCTTTATTAAGCACTACTATGTGTAAAACAACTATATCCTAATATCCTCACAACAGACTGTAAATCATCTAAGTAAGTTGTAGGTCCTGCCCACACAGGAACCTATAAACTTGGTAGGTGTTAAAGAACAAGAGACAAAAAGGAAATAAACCATTAAAGGACATACACTGCAAGTGCCCTGATGAATCCTTATTGAAGAAATACTAACCTACACTGGGGAAGGGGTAGTAAATCTAGAATGAAGAACTATTTCAGGAAAAAAAGAAAAAACTCCTTAGAGTCATCAAAGAATGAGAAAGACGGGTGCACATTATAAGTAAGAAAATTATCCAAGCAAAGATCAAATAATAGAAAATGGATTTCTAGAGAAAAGTTACATTAGGAGATAATGCAAGAACATGTACATGAACCTCCACTGACAAGGCATCATGAAACTGACAAAGGAGAGGGATATAAATGAAAAGACTAAATTTTCAAAAGAATACATTTTTACTGGTAGATTGTGTACCTGCTTAATTATTATATTACCATGAATATAATAAAAAATAATGCATTGGTACTGAAGAGTTCTAAGAACTAAATGTAGTATAGATTTTTAACTGGCTAGAGGTACATTTTGTTTAATGCATCTATTTGTGTGCAAGTATTTGCATACATAAATAAATGTGAACTATAATCACAGATGAGGACACTAAAGCTAAGAGAAATTAGCCAATTTTTTCTTCAATCTGTTTCTACTGACAGATTATGAGAAAAAACATTCAATTTGTTTGAGTAACTATTTCCTTTCCCCAACTTGAAGGACATATAAAAATGTAAGTCCATTTGGCAAAGTGAAAGGAGAAAGAAATTACATAATTTGTTCAAGATTATTCACCCACATTATATTGCCTCCTCTAGGAGAGATCAATTCTAATGGTACCCCAGAAGAGTCCTTACAACAGCCTTAAAGTACCAAATGACTGTTAAAAATATCTTGATGAATTCAGAAGAAAGCTCAATTATTCTCTGGCTAAAGAAATAATTCTTAAAATCTTTTGAAGCATTTTTGACTTTAACCTATAATCAATCAAACATATCTCTTGAAAACTTTTCCATATTTTCTATGGAACTTTCATTAGTTTATTTCCTTTTGTCTCTTTCTTGTTCTTTACTTTTTTTTTTTTAAAGACAAGGTCTCACTTTGTAGTTCAGGCTGGCCCTGAGCTCAATATGTAGTCCAGGCAAGCCTCAAACTCCTGCCTCTTCCTCCCAAGTGTTGGGATTATAGGTGTAAGCCACCATGCCTGGCATTGCGGTATGTGGTACTGATTGCTGATAGGCATGAGTCACCACACCTGGTATTGTTGTATGTGGTTACCGGGGATAAAACCAGGGACCTTGCAGTTGTTAGTCAGGCACTGGAACCACTGAGCTAAATCTCTGACCCTCTCCTGATTTCTAATGACCAAATTTTTGCTGTCACTTTCATTAAAAATGTAATACTCCTATAAACTACATTTGCCTGGGCCTAGAATTAAGGATGTGCTGTATTAAGACACACACAAAACATCCGAACGTGCCAATGTCATTCACTGATGTGCATGACAATGTATAACTCCCCAACTTGCATAATTTTGTTCCACTGCCAAATACCTGTTCTAAATATCATTTCCCTAGGAAAGAAATTACTGTATTTTCTAACTTCCCCACTCCTACTTCAAAATTTTTGTAAGTAAAAACATTTTAAAGAAGATCCCACTACCAAGCGCAGATTTTTCTATCTTTTAGAAGAATAGCTGTCAATTTCAGTAACTGAACTACATTTTTATTTACTGTTACTCATGGCACTTTACAATCCCCAGCCATTTAAATCTGTGATTCTTCATTGTTTTCGTCTTCTCTTCTTAATCAGTTTCTTTTCTTCCTAAAACTAGATGCTGAAAGATCTATAAAAGTAACAATTATAAATTTTCACATTTTTAGATAAATATCATGAGTATATTTTTGACAATAGGCTTTCTTTGTTCTTCATTTTTTTCCTTATACATTTTGATGGCTATTCACTACTTTTGACATTATCTTTCTTACAAAGTGCTAATACCACCTTATGAGAAACAAAAAGAAGTAAGTGTATGAGAACTTCTACTTCCAAAATAAACATATCTTACCTTTACAGCCCGAACACTGAATAAAAAAGTTGATAAGGTCAAGAAGTGCTATATCTCGGTCATGCTTGTATGCTTCTATCCAATCATCTACCACCGACTGTAGCAGAGAGGAAAAATTTTTTTTTAAATCATTAGTTTTTTCTAATGTTCTACGAATCAGTTAAATAATGAAAGATATAAATCTGAACACTATGTACTATCACATTACCTTAAATTAACATTTATAGAATGAGGTTCAAAGTTCAGTTTTAACAATAAACTCGAATGAAATTCAGAAAATAATTTCCCCAATAGAATAAAATGGTCATCAATCTTCTATTTATTTTATATTAAAATAATCTTGTTTGGGGCTTGGGGATATAGCTCAGAGTGCCCTGTCTGCCTGCCAAACTCAAGGTCCTGAGTTTGATACCCAGTACCATAAGAAAATAACCATCTTGTTTGTGGGACTCAATTCTATAAAGTATAATCTTAATGACTTTAAAAATATTCTAGAAAATATTAAAATTCATACCTTTATTTCCTTTAGGTTAAAATACTACACTAAATATTTTTAAACTTGATCTAAACACAGAATAGTGATTTATTGAAGGTTGGGAAGCAAGGAGGTGGAGAGAGTGGCTAAAAGGAGACTGGATTTGAATATCTTACATGGTATGTATATGTTGAAGTATCACACTGAAAATCACTGACACGTACTTTATTCACTTTAATAGGAAGTAAAATAGCCAAGGATTTTAGCTCAGTGGTGCTGCTGCCTGCCTTGCAAGAACAAGGTGATGAGTTTGATTCCTGGTACTGTGTGTGCACACGCACACAAATACAGAGCAGTAAAAAAAAAAGATGAATAAGTGTTAATATTGTGATATAATCAAAATTTAAAATTTCTAAAGAGAGGAATTACTGGACCAATGAAAATATATGAAACAAAATAACAGTATTTTTCAGCACTGGGCATTAATCTACATAAGTAAGAAAGGCAAATTAAAGACTACATAAAAACAAGAAGGAAGTAACGAGTTCATATCTAGACACTTAGTATTTTTAGACATCAGTACTCATGAATTCTACAGATTTTGTGTAATTCCCATCAAAATCCCACCTTGCTTATTTACAAATATTAAGAGATGATCCTAAAATTATTATGATAATGCATGGAATCCTGAACAGCTAAATGTGACTTTAAAAAAAGAGAAAGAAATAAGGAAGATTCACATGCCATGATTGTAAAAATTACTACAATGCTACAATAATCAAGATAAAGTAATACTGGCACGAGTACAGAAATGTAGACTAATGAAACAAAATTTAGAGCCCAGAAATAAACCCCTGTATCGATGGCTAATTTTTCAACAAGGATTGCAAAATAAGCCAACAGAGGATGAATAGTGTTTTCAATAAATGCCCCTGGGACAATTTTAAGTATTTGCATGTAAAAGAAAGTTGGACCCTACCTCACACAGTACACATAATATTTAACTAAAATGAATCAAGAACTAAATGTAAAATCTGAAACTATAAAACTGTAAGGAAAAAGGGCTGGGGATTTAACTCAAGTGGTACCTCGCCAACCCTGGATGGACAAGGGCCCAAGTTCCATCCCCAGTACCACAAAAAAAAAAAAAAAAAAAAACCTAAGGAAAAAACATAAAATTAAATGTACGTAATTCTGTGTTTGACAAAGCCTACTCAGGATACTAGACCAAGAAGTAACAAAAAAAAATTAATTCAATGTATTCAAAACTAAAATCTTTTGCATTTCAAAGGATCCCATCAAGGAAGTGAAAAGATAATCCAAACAGGATAAATTGTTTGCAAATCATGCATCTGGGATTTGTGCACAGACCACAAAGACAAACCACCCAACTGAAAATTAAAAATGGAAGCAACGAATTAGAATAAACAGGTCTATATAAACAGTATACAAAGACAATAAGCACATGAAAAGGTTCACAACATCAATAGCCATCAAAGAAATGCAAATCAAAACCACAATGATACCACTTTACATACATTAAAATGACTGCAATAGGAAAACACAGACAATAACAAGCATTGGGAAATATGTGGAGAAATGGAACACTTAAAAAACTGCTGGTGGGAATACAAGATGGTGTAACCACTTTGGAAAAAAGTTTGACAACTCCTAAATGTTAAATATAATTATATATGACACTAATTTTATTCCCTGGCATTTATTATATATGAGAAATGAAAACTTAGGTCCAAGCAAACACTGTACAGCATTATTCAAAATAGCCAAAAACTAACAGTACCACAAAAGTGGATCAAGGGACAAATGAATAAACAAAATGTGCCATATCCATACAATACAGTAGTTTGAATGTTCCAGAAATTATAATCATGGAAATATAACTGTGGAAAGTGTAAAATTTTAAAGACTTCATAACCACCAAAAGCTAAATGTTTTCACTAAAACTAATTGCTCCTGTTTGTTCTTTTATCTTGTAAAAACCCTGTGCTTCCCCTTTGCTTTTATCTTGTTAATTCTATTAGTCACCTCCCTGTGCCACCTGGCTGCAGAAACTGCCTGTTACTATGGTAACTAACTAAGCTCTGTTAAAGTTTGCCTAGCCCACCTGGAGATGTGCAGATGGTCGGGTAAGACTGTGATCATGTGATCTCAACCAATTATCCCCCCTTGCTTCTTATCTATAAAACTGGCTAAAAAAAAACCAGCGGCGGGGCAGGGGGGTGTGGCAGACTGAGAAGGACCTGTCTGTTTCCTTGAGGCTGACCCTTGCTAGCAAATAAAGTTTGTTATTTTACCCAAAATCCTTTCCGCTCCCACTGCTAGTACATGACCAAGTGAAACTGAGTTATAATACAAGCCAAAACGTGAATAAATCTTAATAGTGCTATATAAAATTTTTTTAAAAACACTATCACAAACTCTATGAGCCAACTATATGAAATATCCAGAATAGAAAAAACATAAAAAGTGAGTAATTGATGGCCTGGGGAGAGGAAGTGATTGGTAATAGACATAAGATTGTTTCCACCACAATGAAAATTTTCTAAAATTAAATAGTGATGGGGGCCAGGGATTTAGCTCAGTGATTCTGGAGTCTGCCTTGCCAGCCAAGGTCCAGCCAAGGTCTGAAGTTCGATCCCCAGTAACCACATACCACAATGCCAGGCCTGGTGGCTCACACCTGTAATCCTAGCACTTGGATGGCAGAGACAGTGGCTTTATCACCACAGGCTCAAAAGCAACACAACTAAATGAGTACCACACAGACTGAAATCTCTGAAACTCTAAGTCATAGAAGTAAACCTTTCAAAATTATAAGGTGAGGGCCAGAGATTTAGCTCAGTGGTTCCGGTGCCTACCTCACAATCGCCAAGGCCCTGAGTTTGATCCTGGTAACCACATACAATGCTGGGCATGGTGACTCACGCCCACCAGCAATCAGTACCACATACCACAGTGCCAGGTGTGGTGGCTCACGCCTGTAATCCCAGCACTCAGGAAGCAGAGACAGAAGGATTGCTGAGTTTGAGGCTTGCCTGGGCTACATAGTAAGCTCAGGGCCAGCCTGAACTACAAAGTTGAGACCCTGTCCCCCCCCAAAAAAAAATTATAAGGTGATTATCTCAGATATTTGTTGCAGTAAGGAAAAGCTAAAATAATTTCTATAATTGAATCCTTTTCTGTATTTTTTAAAGTTAGTATATGTTAACAAATATAATTTGTAAAAAAAATACGTTTCAAATTTTTCCCAAATGTGATATAGGCAAAAAATAGCAAGAGTGTATTATGAAACTGTGATAGAGGCATCTGCATTAGCAAGGCATCTAAGACATTACCCCTCAATATGGTTACCTCCAAACCCAGAAGCTATAATGTTAAAAAGTCTAGGGCCACAGGAAAAGCTATGTGTAGGTACTCCAAGTCGTTCTAGTTGGGCTAACTTTTCAGTTATTATACACTGTATTCCAACCATGAGTGAAGAACTATCAGGTAATTATGATCGCTAACAATGTTACTAAGAGGCAATCCATTCATCCCAAGGCCCCAACTATAACAGACCAGAGACAAGTAATTCCTAGTTAGTTCTCTCTGAATTCTAGACCCAAAGAATGACTAAGTCAAATAAAATGGTGCTTGTTTCACATCAATGAAGTTGAGACTGTTTGTTTTATATCAATAGATACGAATAAGAGCTAGTCTCATCAACAATAACAAAAAATATTTGGTGAAACCTTACAAAGAGACCATCCCATCACATTAAAAAGTAATTCAGGAAGATCAATTAGAATTACATTAGGAATACAAGTCTACTATAATAAAAACAATGGGGCCAGAGATTTGCCTCAGTGGTTCCAGCGCCTTGCCTTGCCTGCCTCGCTTGCCTCGCAAGCACAAGGTCCCTGGTTCAATCCCTGGCAACCACATACAATACTGGGCATGTTGGCCTTGCCCACTGGTAATCAGTACCTCATACCACAGATGCTGGGCTTGGTGGCTCAAGCCTGTAATCCCAGCACTTGGGAGGCAGAGGCAGGAGGATTGCTGAGTTTAAGGCTTGCCTGGGCTACACAGTGAGCTCAGGGCCAGCCTGAACTACAAAGCGAGACCCTGTCTCAAAAAATAAAATGAAATATAAAATTAAATTAAATTTAAAAAACAATGTATGCTGTCAACACTAAAATGGTTAAAATTTTAACATTCATATAGTACGCTAAATCAAACTCAACAACTATCTAATAAAATTAGGGGACATATACATGGTCTCTATTTCTTAAAAATGTAAGAACTATTTTTAGGCCAAAAGCCAATCTTAATCATTCTCACTTGTAATTACTAATAGGTGTATCTCTGAAGACATAAGAAAAAACACAAACACATAAAACACAGCTCCTGATTAAGGAATTAATAATGTAGAAGCGAAGTTAGACTTATACATAATCATAATACAGCTATTAATGGAAGGAGACTGTTGGGACCAAAGAATCTTCATTTTATAAGTTATGCCTATCTGATGTTTAAAATGTGAACAAACTTTGTACTTTGTAAAAACATCCTGTGCAAATGTGATATATATTCTGTAAAACCAACTTGTGACAAGTTGCTAATTGTGCTAATTGTGTAAGGTTCCCTGAAAAACTGTACACAAACCGATAAGGCCCCTGGGTCATGCTGGTTGCCAAGTAACAGCAATCTCCTGGTAGCCTGAGGGGACCCCAAACCTGGTGCCACCAAATATTTCCTTTGTTAGCCCTCCCACAAGATGACTCTGTATTTCCTGTTCCTCCCCTACCAATGACCACCTGATAAGTATGACAGATCAAACTTTTAGCCAATTACCAGAAGGTTTAGGTTCCCCTGAAATGCCCTTAAAAGGGGTCGGTACCTATTCTTCTAGGTCTCCAATCTAATATTGGTAGACCCAATGCATGCTGTGCTAATAAAAGTGCCCTTGTTCATTACATGCGTGTGCTGGTCTTCCTCGGGAGAGCATGATCATCCAGGCATTACAGAGACAATAAACAAGACTTCCCAAAAGAAATTTAGCAGGGCGTGGTGGCTCACACCTGTCATCCCAGCACTCGGGAGGCAGAGACAGGAGGATTGCTGAGTTTGAGGCTTGCCTGGGCACCATAGTGAGCTCAGGGCCAGCCTGAACTACAAAGCGAGACCCTGTCTCAAAAAAGAAAAAAAAGAAATTTAAAGGCTTCCAAAAAGAAAAGATGGTGTCTGGGAATGCTCTTCAAAAAGAGTGACACCTATTTCAACCAGTCCTATTTGATACTGAAGGCAAAACAGAATACTATCCCAAGCATCCACAAAAACAAAAAGGGAATAGCATACACAGTGGCTGGAGTCTACTACAAGAAAATCTTGGCTAGAATTTCTGAATAAGGAAAAATTGCCTCTAAACAGGACTCCCTGGGATCCAATCTGGTCTCACAAATGTAGCAGAAGTGGAAATATACCTAAGTAACTGGATATGGAGAGAAGATTCAGGAAAGTCAATGGAGAAAAATTATAGGCATTCTGTTTTAAAGTACAAACCAATTTACAAGCAGAAAAATGAATGGTATAGATGCACTATCTTAATGTAGAACTAAAACCAACACAAAAATATGAAAATGTTCTTTCTTTAAACACTGAGACTGAGCCAGGGATTTAGCTCAGTAGTTCTGGCATCTGCCTGGCAAGCACAAGATCCTGAGTTTGAACCTGGTACCATATACCACAATACAGACTCACGTCTGTAATCCCAGGACTTGGGAGGCAGAGGCAGGAGGGTTCCTGTGAGTGTAAGGCTTTGCCTGGGCTACGCATTGAGTTCAGGGCCAACCTGACCTACAAAGTGAGACCCTATCTCAAAAACACAACACACACACACACACACACACACACACATAAACCCCACACACTCACAAAAAAATAAACTCTGAGATATAATTAAATACACAGATAAATCTTCACTATATTTTATTAAAATTTTTCACAAACCTGAAAGTTCAACAAAATCCCTGTAGAGTAGACAAAAATAGTCTAATTAGCTGTGCCTGTAAGTTGAAATTCCTGGTGGGTATTATCAACCTTTGCCAAAACTTATTATGTTAAACCTTAAACATAAATATGGTAAGCAGAACATTTCCAAGATCAGTACGTCATGAAGACAAAGCTATTACGAACAGGATTAGTGATCAAAAAGACCCCCAGACCTTGAAACTTCCACCATGCAAGGACACAGTGAAAGAAGGCCATCTATGAACCAGAAATCAGACTCTCACAGACCCTGAAATTTTCCAGCATCCTGAACCTGGACGTCCTAATCACTAGACCTATGAGAAATTAATTTCTATTATTTATATGCTGTCCAGTTTATTTTAAATAGCCCAAATGAACCATGAAATGGATATTAACAAAAAAGATATCAGAACAAAAAGATTAATTTATACCACAATGGATACACATTGAGGCCATACTCTTAAGTGAAATAAATAGGATACACATGTAAATGAATAGTTTCTCTGTTGTGAGAAATTCCAAGAGTAAATGAAGACCAAAATATATAATAAATGATGTAAAATAAGACGAAAAGTTCCAAAAAAGAAGGGAAAGTAGGGACGATGGTGGGGAAAGAAGGGAAGGAAAAAGTATAAGAAAGGAAAAAATGGAAGCAGTTTTTGTAAATAAGGAGAGATAGAGGAGTGGAAGAGAAAAGGAATAGGAAAAAAAGGAACCAAGATATATCATGTACATTTACAAATTCCCAGTCATGAATGTGATCATAATATGTATCTAGAATGTACTAATAAACTTAATGAGGAAAAAATTAAAAGAAATAAATATTAAATTTTAAGAAATTAATTCATTTTAATGCTTAAAAATATAGGGAAAATAGGGCCGGAGGGTTAGCTTAGTGGTTCCGGCGCCTGCCTCGCAAGCGTAAGGACCTGAGTTCGATCCCCAGTTACCACATATAATGCTGGGCGTGGTGGCTCACGCCTGTAATCCCAGCACTCGGGAGGCAGAGACAGGAGGATTGCTGAGTTCGCGGCGGCTTGCCTGGGCACCATAGTGAGCTCAGGGCCAGCCTGAACTACAAAGCAAGACCCTG
>PVIC010040666.1:0-16569 GCA_004025085.1 Thryonomys swinderianus
TGACTGGAAGTTTTTTCCATGTGTAGTATTTAACAAATTGTTTGCTTACACAGCAACTCCCCACCATTCCTGGGGTCATCTGACTGAACATCTGAACAAAATATAAAATAAGGTGTGTTCTAAAAACAGTAGTCGTCATAAAAGTTAAAACAACTAATCTGGAAAAAAAAACTGATTTTGCCTGAAACAAAAGGATCTGTAGATATTTCTTTGATGAGTTTTATATGCAGTTTAGTGAGTTCCACTCATTTGCACATTTATATTCACACTTTCTCCTTGCACTTGCTGTTATGAACACACTTTGTCTTTTTCATGGAAATTGTTCCCAAAGGTTCCAGTATGCACTTACTATGTACAGATGACTTGCACTTAAAAACTTGGATAAGCTTCAGACATAAACTTCCCAACAAGTCAGACAAAGGAAATGTTAACAGCGTATGCAATAATTGGGTCAGTGCAAAAGAATAATTGATTCCTTATGCACAGGTCTAAGAGAAATAGACATTAAAGGTACAGTCATTTGATCATTTTGCAAAGAGCTTTATTAAAGCTTCATGCAAGACTTTTAGGAGCTTTGCACTTGTGTGGTGTACAACAGAGTTGAGGGAATTGAGCACTGAGCTGGCATTCCCTCTCTGTGACTCCGGCCTGGTAGTGCTTCTCAATAGCATTTGTTAATCTTGTTAAATCTTAAGTACCTCTTGGTTTTATGGGCCACAGTCACTTTCATTTCCAGCTCTCACTGACATTCTTGTCTTTGTGGGACTTCAAGGCCATCTTAAGAATTGCATGGTTAATTCTAGAACAACGCTAGGCTGAAAGCATGTGAACGGCCTGCACTTCAAGGGAGAGACACAGGATGAGGCTACCTTATTGGTAGCCCATCAAATTCATTTAAGATCTGTGTTATGACCAAATATCTCTTAAAGGTTGAATTTTGGTAACCTGGCTATTGCATATTTAAGGCTATTGCATATTTGTCTTTGGTTTCTTATTTTAGAGGGGAAAACGGAATTTGTCCTAAGGTTGGTTTAGTTGAGTGAAGATGTATTGTATAGAGGAATAGAATACATTTTTAGCTGGTCTAGCAATACTGAAGAGAAACCAGTCTTCTCTACAGAATTAATAGTTGTATGTACTTCATGATCCATTGATTTCACCTCCAAATGTTCAAATACTTTGATTTTTCACAAGAATGTGTCTTAATTTTTTTGTGTGTGTGAGTGAAGCTTTCTACTAAACAATTCATTTTTTGGATACTGAACCCAGCTTTTAGAAGTGGCTGATGTCTTGGAAGCCAGAGTGGCTTCTGAATGCAGTATCCAGGGATTAAATATATGTACCTCCAAGTCTTGAGATAAACACTTTTCTTGTGTTTCCTAGAATAGGAGTTATTTTCATTGGGTGCCACAAAGCATGCTCAGCTGATAAAGGAAATTCAGAATCATCACAGGGTCAACAGGAAGAATGGTGATTCCAAGCCCTCTCCTTTCTCTCTACCATTGCTGCAATTCCTGCTGTAGACAACTTTCTGTACTTGACCTTACTTCTACCTTCACAGTGTCCATTGGGTTTGAGAAAACATTCTACAATAAAATGCTTGGGTTCAGAAGGAAGCTATTTGTTCCCCAGATACAAACTGTTTACTGTAAGAAACAGCCATGCTGGTTTCCAAGAAGAAGGTACTAGAAATACACTATGCTCCAGAGATATCTCTTCTCCTCACATTCTCCCGATTGGCTTATCTAATAAATGGATTTGAGTATCTATTCTAAGCAAGATCTGTATTTGGCATTATGAATTCTGTACCTGCTGTACATTACACTTAAACTCCACTGTACTTGCTTCACTTTGTGAATTAGAGTATTGTAATGCTATGGGCTATAGGACACATTCTAAAATGGCTCTGTGTTATGAAAATGGGCAGATGAATAAATCATGTTAGAATATCCACAAAAGAATGTGAAAGAATATCTCCAAGGGAAAGAACCTGTTAGTGTAAGGGTCAATGATGGTGACATAATCAGTTCAATGGCAAGAATAACTTTCACACAGATCCTAAGTAGAATCCTTTAATCTCCCTGGCTCAGAGGACACATTGGCCTGTTTATATGTCATGTTGTTGAACTTTATCCTTGCTGACTATTTTTAAAAAAAGCACTTACTACTAAGATTTTGTTCTAGGCTTTTGGACTATGTTTTATATACAAATAAAAGTAGCAACAGATTAAAACAGAATTTCTCTATTGAGCTCAGAGAGTAGATTTCATCAAATTCCAGAAAAAGAATGTGAAACCAGTGTATCCCATAAGAATAAAAGGCTTAAGAATAACAACTATTGTATAAACCCTTCTAAATAAAAATAAATTAGAACTTGGGGGGAATGTGAATTCTACATCATCCAAATAAAGTTTGCCATCTTTGAATTTCTTTCTTATCCAAGCCTAATATTTAAACTCCAATTCCATAATATACAAAATGATTTTTAAATATCTTTAACAGATTATATAGACCTATAATTCAAAAACGGTGATGGAAATGTCCTGCTGTCACTGGATTTCCTATTTCCTCCCTTCTTCCGCCTAAGTGAACACATTACCTCTTTGGAGAACAGGCTAGACACCACCTTTCTGCTCCTCCTCTTTGACCCTGTTGGTCTTTTCAGTACAGAATTATCATCATGCCTTTTTAGGGAGTACCACTGATGGAATTTGCTAAAACTTCCTTGTCCTTTACAATGGACACTTGACTTATGAACTCAGTTCGTTCACAAGGACTAGTTGTAACTCAAGATGGTCAATTGAAAGTTGAATAGCTGGGTTCTGCAACTCTGCTACCAGGCCAAGTTTGGCAAGCTCTCTAATTTCCTATGCCTCAGTTTTTGCATTGGTAGATGGGATTAAGGCCCCACCTCATGAGGTTGTTATGAGGGTCTGAGGCATTAGTATTTGAGTAGGTGTAGATGTACTGCCTGGATCCTGCATCAAGGAAGGACTTATTGCTCAGCTGCAGGGAGTATGGTGCACAAACTCTTCCAGCTCTCAACTGCCCAAGGCTCCCCCAGGTGCAAAGTGCTGCCTTGACTAAGGTCATATCCCTCCTAGGGAACCCTATATCTGGTGGCCAGTTTTGGGGAACCAGGCCATCTTGGCCTGACTTGAGAACCTCATAGGCAACACTTGCCTCAAGCTCCTTCCAGCTGGCTGACGCTTGCAGAGCCAGGCATGCAGTTCCACTCTGCTTCCCTGAAAGGTGTGAATCCCTGCTACATACTTCACACCCAGGCTTTGTCCCAGCTACTGCCTCCAGAGAACCCAGTCTATGGTAGTATTTGTCAAGTATTTAGAGTAGTACCAGCACAGTGAACACTGTGCAAGTGTGTGTTAAGTAAAATTACAGTAGCAATCTGGAAAGGCCACAGCCTTATTGCTTATCTTCACTTAGAGAAGATGTTCATGTTCAATATCTAGTTGCTCTGAAAAGCCTGAGGTTTACCCAGTCAAGATGAAGAAATAATACTACTACTCAATATAACTGTTACAGTGCTATACTTGTACTCAGGGACTTTTTCCTCACTATTATTTTTCCTGTACTTGACCTTACAAATCCAATTTTTCATTGCTGGCAGGGTATTTTCTGACATTTTCAATTTAGGTTCAGCAACTTGGGCTAATGTCTAACATGAACTGATGTAAAGCCCACAGGAAGTCTAAATCCACCTTCTCATGATGAAAAGGACACCCCTAAGCAGAGTCAATCCAAGGAGAATTGTTATCATGCTGTGAACAAGGAGGTAAATGGGTGGACTCCAGCCTTGGGACCCTGGAGTCCTCACAGGTATAAAGCTGTATTTTATCTGCAGATCTGTGGCTATACATTGTTCTTTGACCTGTTCATTCATTCATTCAAACAACAAATCTTATATCTAATAAATAATTGCCATAGCCATCTTGCTCCCTAGACTCTTAGTGTCCTAGATAAAAAGGCTGTATCATGAAAAAACCATGACTTTTGAGGACAGAGGCAAATACTATGCAGAAAATGAGTGTTGAGAATACACTCAAGACCCTGGGCCAGCTCTACAGAAGGGAAGACTTCTTGTAGGGGTGACATTTGGGCCAAAACCTTAAGGCTTAAAATATCAGGACAAAACCTGGAATGCAGCATATTGCAGCCAGGAGAAAGAGTGATTGTCAAGGCCCTGAGGAGTGAATACCTCTGGTAGCTATATGACCAAGGAGGCCAGTTTGGGCTGCAGTGGTGAATAGGAAAGACCTCAGGCCCCCAGGTAAAGTCAGAGAGGCAAGTCAGGTCCTGTAGACTTGAAGACTATGGAAAGGAACTAGAATTTAATTGGCCCTCCCACAAGTGATTTTAAGGATGGCTGATGCTACACAATTTATATTATTTAACTTTTTAAAAATTATAATTAAGTCATACTAATTGTGCAAATTAGTGGGTTTCACTATGACAATTCTACACATGCATATATTGTGCTTTGATCACAATTTATGTCTTTAAAATATCATGCTGACTAAATGCAAGCTCAACACTGAAGGGAACTAAATTACGATTTGCTAGGTGATGTGGGTATTCTTCGATTCCTGGGTGATGCTCTCATTTAGCATTTTGTCATAATTACTACAGACTCTGGTGTGAGCCTGTGGCTTTTTCTTTTTTTGAGCTCCTACTAGAATCCTGAGATTAAACAATATTGCAGACTATGATCAACATTACACCTGAAAAAACTCATCCTGTTCATATCAGAAATTCTGCCCATCCTCTGCTCCCATTAAGCTCATTTCTTCTCATTTCCATTTATAGCATATCACTTGACATCCAGATAACCTATATAAATCATCTGATGTCATTCCTTAGTTGTAACTTCTCTGGAGTAATTATTAACTGTATTACTTTGGTTTGATTTGGGATGATACACATTTTTGGGCTTAGGCCAGCTATAGCCTCATGATCAAAAGAGAAAAGGATGAATATTAGTCTCTTGAAAAATCAGAAATTACCTATCCCTATCTCCCAAATAAGGATCATATATAAATGACCCGTATTTATTTGATTTTAATTTTCTCTTTCAGGCTGGGTGAGAATCTGCCTACTATATCTAGGACAGAGGGGAAGATCCTGCTCAAGAGAGAAGGGGAGCCCAGTTCTGACGGAAGACAGAGGGAAGACTCTGAAAGACCAGGAATGAAGTGGGCAAACCTGCCCATGGGAGAAGCCGGAATTATGGGCAAATGAGTCATTTTGTATTATTAAGTGACTGGTGCCTAAGGCGGCTAGAACTGGCTGGGAAGAGTCACGTGAGAAGATTCAGGATTGATGTCAAGGAAAGCAATTGTTAACAGAGAAAGCTGAGAAAGCATCAAAGAGTAGAAATGTAATACTTGTACCTCTGCTGCAGACCTCTAAAAAAAAGCATAAAGTTTCTTTCTTCTTCATGATGGACTTTTCCTTGGCATTAAATCGATGGGATCAAAAATAAGCACAGACAAACTATAGTTGCGTAGGAGACTGAAGGAGGATAGAAGGTTGAGACCAGTTTGGAGAGCTTAGCAAGAAAATGTCTCAAAATAAAAAATAAGAAAAAATAAATAGGGGCCGGAGGGTTAGCTCAGTGGTTCCGGCGCCTGCCTCGCAAGCGCAAGGTCCTGAGTTTGATCCCCGGTAACCACGTATAATGCTGGGCGTGGAGACTCACGCCACCAGCAATCAACGCCGCATACCACAATGCCAGACGTGGTGGCTCACGCCTGTAATCCCAACACTCGGGAGGCAGAGACAGGAGGATTGCTGAGTTCGCGGTGGCTTGCCTGGGCACCATAGTGAGCTCAGGGCCAGCCTGAACTACAAAGCGAGACCCTGCCACAAAAATAAATAAATAAATAAATAAATAAATAAATAAATAAATAAATAAATAAATGGAATTAGGATGCAGATTGATAGCAAAATACCCTGTGTTCAATCCATAGAAGAAAAATACGTAAACTATATTAAATTAAAACCCTGCAGATATTGACTTTGCTTCCTCTCTGTGTGATAGCTAATTGTGCTAATTTGAGTAAGAAATGTGCAGCTAAGCTAGAACAGCACAGCTCTGAGTGTGACTGAGGGAATTTACTGAAGACAGAAGGGCCTAGCGCAGCTTATCACCCGAATGGCATAAAAAGGAAAGGAAGAAGGAAGGGTGGCTTCTCTCACTGGAAGAGCTCCAGCCTTTGTCTTCTCCTTCACCTTGGATGTCGTCTCCAGGGTTCCACCCCAGACAGGCCCTTCAGCCTACTCATAAGGACTTGAGCTCCAGGCCTGGGCCTGGATCCTTCAGATCTCCAGCACTCTTTTTCTTTTTCTTTTTTTTTTTTTTTTTTTGAGACAGGGTCTCACTTTGTAGTTCATGCTGGCTCTGAGCTCACTATGTAGTCCAGGCAAGCCTCGAACTCAGCAATCCTCCTGCCTCCGCCTCCTGAGTGCTGGGATTACAGGCGTGAGCCATCATGCCTGCCACTGTGGTATGTGGTATTGATTGCTGGTCGGCGTGAGTCTCCACGCCCAGCATTGAATGTGGTTACCGGGGATCGAACTCAGAACCTTGCGCTTGCGAGGCAGGCGCCAGAACCACTGAGCTAACCCTCCGGCCCTCCAGCACTCTTCCACACCTGACTCTTGGGTGACCACTGTAAGCCAATCTTGCAAATTCTTATATATTTGTGCATCTTGCATTAAATCCATTTGTCTAGGAAGCACTAACTGATATACTGAATACCTTTATTTCTAGTAATTAAACTGAGGGTGGCTTTCAAGAAAATTTGAAAATTCTGGGCCGAAGGGTTAGCTCAGTGGTTCCGGCGCCTGCCTCGCAAGCGCAAGGTCCTGAGTTCGATCCCCGAAAACCATATATAATGCTGGGCGTGGAGACTCACGCCCACCAGCAATCAATGCCACATACTACAATGCCGGATGTGGTGGCTCACGTCTGTAATCCCAGCACTTGGGAGACAGAGACAGGAGGATTGCTGAGTTCGCGGCGGCTTGCCTGGGCTCCATAGTGAGCTCAGGGCCAGCCTGAACTACAAAGCGAGACCCTGTCCCAAAAGCAAAAAAAAAAAAAAAAAAATTTGAAAATTCAGCCTCCTCCACCACATCATACACTCAAATACACACAAAAACACACACCAGGCAGTTTTGAAAAGTGGTGCCCAGCCTAATGTCTCCTGAATTTATACAGGTCCCACTAATTTTTAGGTTTAGAAGCACCATTGTGCCAAGCAAGGCCATCAATGTAATGAATGACATGATGATTTAACAGTGTAGACTGCCAATTTGAACTTCTGATTTAATTTAAAATGTTTTTAGCCTAGAGGTGCAGCAAAATGATAGAGCCAAGCTTGCATAAGACCCTAGATTCCATCCCTAGCACTACACACACACACACACAATGTTCTTCAACTCTTTGCTTAATTTATCTCTATAAAATAATCACTTGAACAATTCAGACTCAAAGTTCTTGTATACCCAAGAAACTGATTTACATAGAAAACATGTTAACTGATTGGCAATGGGTTATAACCAGTCCTCAAATTCAAGGCATTTCATTTTCATGTTTTTCTGAACTATATTCCTATGTTGGCAAGGAAGCTATGAAAACCATTTGGAATATTATCAGATGGAAGAGAAGTGATTAGAGGTAGAATCTAGTAAAATATAAATGTAAGGAAGGAAAAATGGCTTCCTTCTATCCTAGGTTCTTTGGTTCAGCTGTGAATTAAACTGACATAAGGCATATCACAAGAAAAAAAGGACATGCACAGGAAATTCTTACCAGTACATGAGATGAAATTCTTACCAATACATGAGAAAGGAAGGGTAGGTGACTAAACCTTACATAGCATCTGAAGTTACACAAAAGAGCAAGGGCTTTGGGCTTCTTGGGGGGTGACAGTGACCTAAGTTATAAAAGCGATGAAGAAAGTGATGGTGGATAGAGGTTGAGCAGATAAGTCTCTTAGGTGATAACAGCTGCCTACCACAACTTACTGCCTACTTTACTGATGCAGATTTTCTTTCTACACCTTTTTAGCGCTTCTACTTGCAACTTCTCAGTATTACCAGCTCAAAATATGCCAAAAAAGAGGGGCCTTGGGCCGGAGGGTTAGCTCAGTGGTTCCGGCGCCTGCCTCGCAAGCGCAAGGTCCTGAGTTCGATCCCCGGTAACCACATACAATGCTGGGCATGGAGACTCACACCCACTACCAATCAATACCACATACCACAGTGCCAGGCGTGGTGGCTCACGCCTGTAATCCCAGCACTCGGGAGGCAGAGGCAGGAGGATTGCTGAGTTCCACGCTAGCCTGGGCTACATAGTGAGCTCAGAGCCAGCCTGAACTACAAAGCGAGACCCTGTCTCAAAAAAAAAAAAAAAAAAAAGCCAAAAAAGAATATTTTGGAGTGGTATATTTTGTTCTCCTGCAGCTATATTTTTTAATCTTTATTGGTATATATACACATCATGATCACAGACAATATTGAGAATGTGTACCAATATACAACACAATTTAATTCTCATATATTTTGAGATGATGTGTGCTGAGCCTGGACATTAGGACATCAGAGAAACCCTTGGGAAACATATCTAAGAGTTTTAAACGCAAGTATGTGTAGTTTTTTTTTTAATTATCAAAATATCAACTAAAGCAGTCCAGCTCAATGAATAGTTGAGGTATACGAGGCATGTCTTCTCTGAATCACTCAAGTTTGGATGATAAATTTAAATTCCCAGGTGCCTTCTGGATGGTAGTTTGGTCAGAGACCATGCTGCACTGACTGCTTCCATCACTTACTTTGTAAGGGGTCTAGAAATTCATGCCATCTAAATGTTTCCTCTAAAAAGTAACTGCCCACCTGGCAGCTTGCCTCCTGGTTTCCTCCCAATGGGTCAAGACTTCCAAGTCATGGTTAATTGGAATCTTGGTCTCCTTCCACCCAGCTAAGCCAGGCAAGTTTCCACAAAACGACAAAACTAAGAAGCCCTTTATACCATTTGACAACAAGAAAGTAAAATCACAGAGGCAATGAAAGGGAGGACTATTTGCCAGCAAATGAAAACAGAAGCATGAAGCAAGACAAGAATGTAATTAGGCCTGGGGCACCACCTCCAAGGCCCATCACATTCCTCACAGGCAAAGTCCTGGCTGGTTCACAGATTTACCCCTTGGAATTGCAGGAAGGTGAGGCTGAAGAGGAGTTGCAGAAACACGACTTTGACTCCCAGTGCAGAAGCAAGCACAAACCCCCCTGAAAAAAAGAGCTTTAAAATATTGTTCATTCAGGCTCCCCATTCTGAGCAATGGAAGCAGGATTCTTTCTTTGTCTCTAGGCAGAACACATTCTGCTTCCCTGCCAGCCAGGCTTTTGTTACCTTTCACAGAAGGGGGCCCTCTCAGGAAGGGGTTGGTCCTAGCATGGCTTCTCAGGCTTGCTGAAAACCCCACCGCGAGAGATCCCCACATCCCCAGGGCATGAAGCAGCAGACACCTTTGAAGCCCAGAGCTCCTCCAGGGAATGGGTTCATGGTTGTCTTCTTAAGCTGGACATCTTCTGAAATCAATCCTTCCTGTTGTAAGTAATTAAAACACGCACAGGAGGCTGGTTCTTGTTTCTTCATAAATAAACCAAAAATAATGAAACGTCACAAACTGACATCAACTGCAAAGTTTTGTCTGTCCCCTAATTACTTAGATACAACATGAATTTGTGTACATAAGTCCAAAATATTTGATAACTACAACTACAGTTCTTAAAATAAAAACTATAATTGTATTTTGAAGTATTGAAAAATAGCTTGATAAATGTTTGTCTTCCTACATAAGTAGGTAAACAAAAGAATGCTGAGTTTGTATATTTTGCTGCCTGTATAAATATTGATCCTGAGAACAGAGACTGGCTCAACAAAAGCAGTTTTGGAGGATGAGAAACCCGGATGGGTCCAGAACACTGGGCAGGGCCTTCTTCCCCAAAGTGGGCTACGACCAACCATGGAGTGGGGAAGGAGTCAGCACCACAGTAAACTATGAGATGCTTATTTTCTTAAGTGTACAAGTGTAGGAGCACACTATGTTTATATCAAAATAAACAACAATATTGTAGAATATAAAAGGAACACAGATTTTTTAGTATTACGGGCATTTTTGAGTGGCAGCTAACCCAGGAATACTGACAGGTCATCTTTTATGTTAGAGGTTCTTGGAATCATTTGCCAATCTCTCTTCTTGGTCCGTAGTACCACTGCTCATAGTTGTATTGATGAAATGGCTGTTGAATCACCATCAATGCTTTATTCCTCTCCAATGTTAGAAACTCTACATGAATACATTTGAATAAAACATACAAAATGATGAGAACAAAAGAGAAGTGACCTCCTGTTTTTTTTTTTTCTTCCTGGAAAGATCCTTCAGCAAAATCTATCTTCAATGTCCTATTTATACTTTTCTGAATGGTTACTGTCTTTGCCCTCTTCCTTTTTATAGCCTATGTAGTAGTTTCAAGTAGTACTGCAGTTCATTTTGAGAGTTCAGTTGTATTTTTTAAATGGGTCACAATCTTGGTTAATGATTTTTAGATACAAATGACTGTCTTAAAAGCAGAGGGCAAAGTTCTCCTATCCTGTACTCTACAACTCTGAAAAAGATTTTTTGAGTTCTATAATTCATTACTTTGTTAGTGATTTTTCCCTGTAAGAGATAATTCAACCCTGCTCAGCTTTTAGTTACAACAAAAATTTCTTTTGGTCTTTCTCTCTGCTTGCCATGTATAAAATTAACCATTGTGGAGACTAATTGAGAAATAATGAAGTCTTTTTGGAATAAAATAATTTTCCATAACAAAGTATTCTGGGAAGGTTCGATATCTTGTTATTCTTTACATTCTTAAAATGTAAGAAACTCATCTTCAGCAAACCAACACCTTAAATTCCACTCATGAAATAGATCAGAGGGTTATTTTTCACCCAACAAAAGAATTTACTGCAAGATTCAACTCAAGATTATTTTCATTCAGCAGTACTTAATATCAAACCCATTTAAATCTGGTGGGTATTTATACAGCTTTCTAGGAACCCGATAACATTCTAAGCACTAAGAGGGAACAATGAATGAGTCCAACCTCTTAGTTTTCCAAGTAGAAAAACAGATGCAGAAAGGACATCAATGGTCAAAGCTTTATAAGAACTAGGAAGTATAAAGGATCCATGGCTTCCCACATCTGTCAGAACCAGCATTACCTCTTGCTTAGAGTGGCACAAGTCTGCTAAGTCCTGTTTTCCCTTCTCTTTCATCTTTTCCCTCAAAACAGCCAGAGGGTTGGTTGCCTCTCCAAGAGAAGGCAAGCTGCTCTTCCTTTGCTCAACAGCTTCCACTGCTTTGCCAGTCTCAGGAGGAGGAGCCAAGCAGGTCAGCTTCTGGGTCCCAACTCTGCCAAGGTTTTCCTCCTTACTACTGCACCCACCTGCTTTCTCCACTCACTACCTGGGCAATTCCCTCTTCTGCAGAAGCTCCTCCCTTCCTTCTTCCAGAGGGTTTCTCAGTGTCACTTCCCAGAGGTGGCTTCCATGACTGCCCTACTTAAATAGTATCAGTCTACATTTTGTCCTTCTCTCCCTCTTTATCTGTTAGACCATAATGGACTGTGTCGACTTAGCTTAGTTCACGACAAAGAACACTTGAGTGCTTTTTCTCCTACTAAACCCTCAGAAATTGATATATCAAAGTATGCTTTCAAGATGTCAGTAGTTTCCTGTAACTGTCTAAGTATGACTTAGACTAAGACTGGGAAGCACAAGCAGAAATATGAGCCACAAGTTTGCTGTACTCGAGCCACTAATTGAGAAAATCACTTCCACAAGAGGTACTCCTGTGGTTTACAGGCGTGTGCAGGTAATTCTCCCTGCACAACTGAGATTACCATGATTAGCTCTGGTCCATAAAAGGGAAGCTAAGACACAAAAGCTGCAGTGATGTTCCAGGCCACACAGCCAGTAACAGTGGCTGGAAGGGAGCCTCTGAGGGCTCCTCTGGGATTGCAGCAAGTCACACATGCTCCCTGCTTATTAGTGTAAACTCCCCGGTGAGTCACTCAGTGGAATGCAGAAGCCAAGGATGCCACCTAAGAGAGGGTACATTGATACAGCTTTATCTGAGAGGTTGCATAATCGTACTAATGTTGAAATGCCAAAAGAAATTATCCCTTCAAATAAAAGAGGGGGTGGGTATATTCTCCTGGAATTACTCCACAAAGGATGTCAAGAGATTTTTCAGTGAGAAATTACTACCCTGAACTGGGTAAATGACTTGTAAAAGGCAGAGCCCAGTGGAGTACAGTCGCTATGTCCACTCTAATCTGCTGAGACAGCCAGACCCCTGCCCGAAGAGCCTCAGGGACCCACATCCCTGCCTGTGCTTCCACAAAAAAAAAAAAAAAAAAAAAAAAAAAAAAAAAAAAAAAAAAAAAACTGGTCGGTATCCATCCTCGCGGGCTGGAAATGTCCCACCTGAGTCGTTCCTGCATCTTCTTTAGTGTCAGATACTTACTTCTGCAAGCTTGAGACCTGCCATTCTCTCTGCCCTGGACGGCTAAGTGGCCACACACACACACACACACACACACACACACACGCACGCACGCACAGTGTGTTGGAATTCCCAGAAAGAAATCTTGCCCATCTCCCGCACTGAGTCTTTCCTCGACCTCGCCTCCCACCGGTCCGCCTAACGAAGGGGAAGAGGGAAGGTCAGTGCTGGGGGGGCCGGGGGGCCGCAGGCCGCGGTGTCACAGTCACCTGTCACCTGGAGGCCCGCCCCCACCCCTCGGTCCCAGAGCCCGGCCTCACCCACCTTCCCGCTGGCCGCGCCAACACGGCCCCCGCCCTCCCCGGGCTCCGAGCCGGACTGGCCCGTCCCTCCCGCCCCGGCCTCCGCCTCCGTCCAATGGCCGAAAGGCAGGGCAAGCTGAGCGAGCCGCGCAGCCCCGCCGGGTCCCGCCCCGTTCCCGGTTCCAGAACCAGGACCTGGCGGCTTTTAAATGCCACCCAGGGCCGGCGCGGCGTGGGCCCCGCCACTTTCCTTTCCCGGCGGCGGCAGCAGGCGCCGCAGCAGCTCGGCAGGGACTCCGCAGCGCCGCGCAGGTCCAGGCGACGGCGGCCCTCAGACCTCGGCCCCGCTTCGCCTCTCCCGCCCCTGCTCCCCCGCTCCCGGCCCCGCCGGCCGGGTCACCGCCGGACCCCGGGGCGAGCGTGCGCGCGTGGCCGTGAGTGCGCGCGCCCGCCTCGGACCCGCGCCCCCGCGCCGCGCAGGACCGCCCCGGGATCCCTGCCCGCGCGCCGCGTCCCGCGTCCCCCGCCCCCGGCCGCCCGCCGCGCAGTGAGAGAACATGGCGGGACCGGTGGCCGACAGTGATGCCGTAGGGGTGAGTGCGCGGGCGCACGCGAGGCGCCCCTTCCCGCCGCCCGCCCGCCCGCCCGCCCGCACGCCGCCGCCTGCCCCAGCACGCGGGGAGGAGGGAGGCTGCAGGCCCAGCCCGGGCCCCCGCCTGGGGAGGCGCCGGTACCTGTTAGCGGGAACGGCGGCGCGGCGGCCGGGGGCCTGGCGCTCTCCGGGCCCGAGGGCGCTGGGCCGGGGTGGGGGCGTCGGCGGGGCGGGGGAGCCCGCGCTCCGCGCCGAGGCGGCCGCTGGCCAGGTGTGTGCGCGCGGCACGTTTGTGCGCGTGGGGAGCCCGGGGCGCGCGCCCCGCGGCCTGGGGACTCCCTGGGGGAAGCGGGTCGGCGCCCCGGTCCCCGAGAGAAGTTGCGCGCTGCCGCTTTACTTCAGCCGCGTCTCGGAGGACGGGCCTGGGTGACACCGGCTCCACAGTCGGATGCAGTTGCAGAAGGGCCTGCCCACACCTCCTGCCTTCTGGGAGGCCCTCGACCTTGAATTTGATCTGGTTCTGTAGGGATGGTTCGCTACCTGGTGGAAAGAACGGTTTTGTTCCTGGGCGAGGGCGGGGGAGGGGGATGCGGTTATTTAATGGACTGTGAAGAGGCATCGTCTGCTAAAACTGCCTGTGTGTCTGTGGTGGGCTGCTGGATTCCGCCAGATTTATGTAGGTTCTCCCTCTGCCAAACCCCCTAAGAAAAAAGGGTCTGTGGAAAGCCAATCTGCACTCTTCTATTTTTAGAAGCTGGATGATGGGCACTTAAACAACTCCTTGGGCTCTCCAGTTCAAGCCGACGTGTACTTCCCACGACTGGTAAATGGTTTCCTCTGTGCTCCATGTCTCTGCCTGTGCCCCTCCTTGATAACTACATTTTGCTCCATTTTCTGCTGTCATGTCTTGAGGATCTGAGGCCTTGGCACTTGTCTTTACAGCCTGTGAACTTCCCTTTTCTCCATTCCTCCTTTGCAGATCGTTCCGTTTTGTGGGCACATTAAAGGTGGCATGAGACCAGGAAAGAAGGTGCTAGTGATGGGGATCGTGGACCTCAACCCAGAGAGGTAAGGCAGAGCCTGGCAACCTCAGAATTATTAGGCAGTGGCTGAGCACTGCCCACTCCTGTTGTGGTTTAGTCTCTTCCTCTTCCTCTCCGTGTGGACAGGGTTGCCAGTTGAGAGTGCCAAGAAAGTACCATGTTCCCATGAAAAGAATGTGTATGAATCCTAGCCATCACTGCTCTGGACAGCTATTTATATCAGCGATGATAAATATAGACCCATATTTTTTTCTTTGACCCTGTAGAGGCCAAAAGATTTTTTTATTTTTAATAATTTTGAAATGTGTTTCTTGGAACAAAAATCAACAGTTTAAGTAGAAACCACACTTTGATCCTGGGTCAGCTTCTGGGGCTGTTTTTTTTGTTTTGTTTTGTTTTGTTTTGTGAATTCTGAAATGGATTAAGATACAGATGTGTGAATGGTTTGGGGTGCTTGAACTCTTGTTTCAGTCCTTTTCAACTCCATCGAAGTTTTCACCAGAGCCTGGTCTCAGTAACAAACCTGGTTTGTGTGTAATCCTTCTCTGTAGTCTAAACTCATATGAAGAGTAGTGACCCATTAACACAGGCAAACTTAGAAGAGGAATGACTTGGATCAAGTTGAAATGTTATATCTAGTCCTGAATAAACAAAACTTTTCTTTTCAGCTTTGCAATCAGTTTGACCTGCGGTGACTCGGAAGATCCTCCTGCTGATGTGGCAATTGAACTCAAAGCTGTGTTCACAGACCGGCAGTTACTCAGAAATTCTTGTATATCTGGGCAGCGGGGTGAAGAACAGTCAGCCATCCCTTACTTCCCATTCATCCCAGACCAGCCATTCAGGGTGAGTACCCCAGTGCCTCGGCTGTAACCACTGCCAGAGTAGAAATGCTCTCCTTATATTGGGTGTGCCAACCACACTTTAAGCAGCCAGGACTCTGCATGGCCAGAAACTTTGTCAACTGAAGGTAGAAGAAAAAAAGAGCTTTGAGTGCTGATAGAGGTTAACAGTCACCAAAGCCTGTCTTCAGCTGATACATTTAGTAAATATGCTCATGTTTGTATAGCCAGAATGTTAATACTGAATAATGACTATGCAGGTGTTAATTTAACAAATAAATATTTTGCTATGGTACTTAGCATGCTATTAAGCACATAGTAAATACTTCCCCCAATATGTGATTAATTAGTAAATATTAATAAGTATCTAGAATTTTCCTCATTTTTTCTTAGCCTGGAAAAAGCTCAAAATCGTACAGTTCTGACTTTCTGAAGAACTGAGTGCTTACCCTTTCTTGTTCTCTTGTTCCCTTTGCTAATGAGGCCATTCTGTGTCCTTGTTTTCTTCTCTGGATTAATTAAGCCTCAGCCTGTTTCATGGTCACAGGCTGTGTGACAAATTCCTTCCCTTGAGCCTGGATGAATATAGATTTGCTCCCCACATCTAGCAGTCAGGAAACACAACCCTAACTTGTCATACATCAAGCAGCATTTGCAGCACCTTCTTCCATAGGGACAGTGCCAAATAAGAGATTAAGTCAGCAGTACATTAAAATTAAAGACTGACTGAAATGTCAGGCCTCGTGATGAAGTTCTCTTCATCACATCATGTAAGCTCTTCATTGTGTATGGGCCTCATCAACTAGAACTACCATTAACATGTTGCTCTTCATCTGATTTTTGAAGACCATGTAATTATTTCTCTTCTTTACAGTGTGGGCAGAAATTAAGAATCCATTTTATATACACATCATTTTTACACCAATAAAATCAATTTTAAAAATAAAGAAAGTAGACTGATGACTCGTCAATGAACAAATAAAGTCTTTTAAAAAAGAAATTAAGGGGCCGGAGGGTTAGCTCAGTGATTCCGACGCCTGCCTCGCAAGCGCAAGGTCCTGGTTTCGATCCCCGGTAACCACGTACAATGCTGGGCGTGGAGACTCACACCCACCAGCCATCAATACCACATACCACAGTGCCGGGCGTGGTGGCTCACACCTGTAATCCCAGCACTCGGGAGGCAGAGACAGGAGGATTGCTGAGTTCGAG